>CAIGRK010375061.1:0-27327 GCA_903798315.1 Fraxinus greggii | reverse complement strand
AAATCCTACTTTTTTTTATTTAACGGTGCATTCTAATGGTTTGTGGACGGAAGGACATTTTGCGCAAGAAAAGGTAAAGGTAGGGACGTTTTCCACAAACATCACCAAAGGTAGGGACGTTTTGCGCCAATTACCCACAATATAATGGATAATCCTTTTGAAGAGTGATGAAATGGTGAGAATCATGGAGGACAATCTAACAAGGATCTTTTATGATGGGGATTAATTAGAAGAGAAAATTTGAAACCAATTAGGAATGCGAAGGAATAAGAAGGATGAACGAAAACATGCATAACATTTAGCTCTACTATTGAACTTTTGTCCGTAAGTACAATTCAAAAGTGTATTTCGATTCTGCAGAAGTTTGTTAGATATCGTTGTCAAATTTTTCAGGGCCAAATTCCACTATTTAGGGGTCCATTTTAGCATTTCTCTTTTCTACTTTGATTTTGTTAAATGGTATTTTCATTATATCACTATACTTTAGATTTGTTTTACATGTTATTTAGGTTTGACATTTCATCATTTTTTTATTTATTTAGTTTATGTCAAACTCTATTCTATCATACTTATCTAGTTATTTTAGATGTTAATTAAGATTGTTTGATCCTCCTATATCCTTCATCACTATACAAAGAACAACACATTATTTCAGAAAAGTTATAAAGTGAGATTTTCACTTTCAATCTTGTTCTTAGTTGAATTACTCCGAACTTATCAAAGATTTTCAATCTTCGTGGTGTTCAACACTTTCAACCTTGATTCTTGATTCAAGAAATCATTGGGTCAAGGTTATAAAACTTTGATTCTTTATTCAAGAAACCATTGGGTCTTGGTCAACAGGGTTCATATCAGCTTATTATCAAGAAAAAGTCAATGTAGAGTGAAACACTTGAGTGTAAAACTTTTCCTTGTTATTAAGATGTCTAACAAAGGAGAATCTACGTCTAGGAAAGAGAACAACCAATTCTTATATGGTAGTTGGAGAAATAATGTGATTGCAAACTTACAAAGGGAACAACTGAAAAGAGTTCCTAATGCTAGGAGGCAAGATCGGCATTATCCGATGACTGATTTTTGTTGATAAAAATGAAGTAGAGAGTGAGAATCAGAATAATCAAATCTCAGTGGCTGAAGTAGGCAGTAAGAGGAATAGAGAACATTAGGGGATTTAGGGAAAACTATAGAGACCGATATGGGGATAGAGTTGATAGAAGCTTTGATAGTATTAAGATGAAAATACCTTCATACCAAGGTAGAAACGATCTTAACGTTTATTTGGAGTGAGAGGAAAAGTTGGAATTGATCTTTGATTTCCATAAATATTCCAAGGAGGAGGTTGGTACCTAGACCAATTATAGAGACCTTTACCAAAAATTACAGTCTTACTCAAGGTTCAAGGAGTGTAGAGGATTACCATAAGAAGATGAAGGTGGCTATGATTAGGGCTAGTGTTGAGGAGATGAAGGTAGCTGTGATTAATACCCAAATAAAAGGGCAATATTTATGCATGATAATGGGAAAGTGGTGAGTGAGGATGATAGTGATAGTGATAGTGATGAAGCACTTGTTGCAAGGTTTACAAAAATTAAGGTGAATGATATGGAGTAGCCAAAAGAATTTTTTTAATACTAGATGTTATGTTTACAATGTCTATAGTATGATTATAAGTTAGGAGAGTTGAACCAATGTAGCAACCCCTATTGTTGAACTTGTCTACGCTAAAACAACTTAAACCCTATAAGTTGCAGTGGTTGAATGAATGTGGGGAGGTCAAGGTTAACAAGCAAATCCTAGTATGCTTTAAAATTGGGGATGTGGTGATGTGTGATGTGGTGCCTATGCATGCTGGCAGTACTTTGTTGGTGAGGCCATGGAAGTACGATAGAAAGGCAATACAATTTTGTCAAAGATGGAAAATCGTATACTTTTCATTTAACACCAAAACAGGTCTATGAGGACCAACTAAAGATAAAAGGCAAGTAAGAAAAGAACAAGAAAGACAAA
Source organism: Fraxinus greggii (assembly GCA_903798315.1). Classification (NCBI taxonomy): domain Eukaryota; kingdom Viridiplantae; phylum Streptophyta; class Magnoliopsida; order Lamiales; family Oleaceae; genus Fraxinus; species Fraxinus greggii. Next base: position 25,320 of record CAIGRK010375061.1, on the reverse strand, counting down.
AAAATGAGAGTGAAATTGAAACTTCAAGAAAAAAGGAGTATGAGAGAAAATAGAGTGATGAGAACCATGGGACAAAGGCCAGAAAGGATCTATAGATTGTGGAAGAAGGACCAATGACGAGATCGTGAGTAAAGAAGATCAAGGAAGCCATAGGATTTCTTGTTCAAGTTATGTAAGTCGAGACATCGATTGTAGAGAGCAAAACATTGAGTTTCATGTTGGGCATGGAAGGTGAACCAAGAATAGTGCACTTAATTCAAGTTAAGTTGGAAGAAACGAAACCTGGATGTCGTCGGAAAGGTGTGTGCGCACGCAAAATAGGTCGCTCGTGTGCTCAGCACAAATTTGAAGGCGGTTTAATTTTTTCTTTTTTGTTTAGAACACTTTCTGTTTGATATTTTCTTGATGTTTTGTGTTTTAATCTTAGTTTTTATAAGTTGCCTATATATATGGTCTCATTCTTTCGTTGTAAATTAACACATTATTGAGAGACAAAATGAAAGCAAGCTTTCTTCTTGTTTTTCATTGAACTCAAATTTGAATTTATCAAGAATTTCATCTGTGGCATTCAACAACTTCATAGCTGGTTCATAATTTTTGTGATTAAAGGGTCTAGTTCCTTCTTAACATTGGTTCCTTAGTTCAATAAATTATTTGGTCAATCTTCAAACTGGGATTTTAACTTTCTTGGGGTTGTGATCCAATCTTGTGCGAATTTTGGAGCTAATATTACTACGTGGGTTTACATCACACGTGAAGATTATTTTCTAAATGTTAAGATGTCTGAAAAAGAAGAATCTGCATCTAGGGAGGATAACAACCAATTAATTCTTCATGTTAAGAGATATGCAAAAGAGGATGAATGTAGTATTTGGAGAAATTAGGGATAGGATGGATATGCAGGATAAGATGATTGCAAACTTATAAAGGGGACAACCAAAAAATGTTCCTAGTGCGTTAGGAGGTAAGATAGGCGTCATCCTAGGGATGGATTTGATGATGAGAATGAATTAGAGAGTGAGCATGATCTTAGGGCTGAATTCAATGATGAGAATGAAGTAGAGAGTGAGAATGAGGATGACCAAAATCTTGATGGCTGAAGTGGATAGGATGAGGAATAGAGGAGATAGACGTGAAAGGTAGCCTAAAGGAGATCCTAGAGATTTTGGTGCTCGAGATGGAGATATAAATTATTCGTAATTTGGGTACTGTTAAGATGAAAACACCTCCATTTCAAGGTAGAAGCGATTCTGAAGTATTGGATTGGGAGAAGACGTTTGAATTGATCTTTGATTGCCATAATTATCTGAGGATAAAAAGATAAAACTAGTAGCAATAGAATTTACTAATTATGCAATAACATAGTGGGATCGATTGGTGACAAATAGGAGAAGAATCATGAGAGTCCTATAGAAACATGGGGTTAAATGCTTTCATGATGAGAAGAATTGTACCTAGCCATTACAATAGAGACCTTTGTACAAAATTACAAAGCCTTAGTCAAGGTTCAAGGAGTATGGAGTATTACAATAAAGAGATGGTGATAGCTATGATTAAGGCTAATATTGAGGAGGATAGGGGTCTAACAACGGCTAGATTTTTTAAGGGATTATGTAGGAATATAACCAATGTAATTGAGTTATGACATTATGTGGAGTTGGAGGAAATAGTGCATATGGGTATGAAGGTGGAGAGATAATTAAAAAATGGAGCAACAAGGTATTCTTCTGGCTCTAATCCTCCTTGAAAACCAAAGTGGGTAATAATATTAGGAGTGATGGGGTTGTTTCAAAGATTAAGACTGAACTGCCTAGGGGAAAAGAAAAGTAGCTAGTAAAAAAAAAACCTAAGTCAAATTCCCAACATTCTAGGAATAGGGATATCAAGTATTTTAAATGTTTGGGTTCAAGGTACATTGTTTCTCAATGCCCAAACAAAAGGACAATAATCTTGCGTGACAATAGGGAAGTGGTGACTGAGATTGAGAATGCTAATGATGAGATACCCGTGTTGAAGGATGCTATTGATGGTGAAGGAGTGGATTACCCAATAGAAGGTGAAGCACTTGTTGCAAGGCGTGCTCTTAGTACACAAATTAAGGTGGGTGATGTGGAGTAGCAAAGAGAGAATATATTTCATACTAGATGCTATGTTAACAACAAGGTATGTAGTATGATTATAGATGGGGGAGTTGTACCAATGATGGTACCTCCCTTGTTGAGAAGTTGGGCCCGTCTACATTAAAACATCGTATACCCTATAAGTTGCAGTGTTTATTCGAATGTGGAGAGGTCAAAGTCAACAAACAAGTCTTGGTGAGCGTTACTATTGAGATGTATAATTATGAAGTGACGTGTGATGTGGTTTCTATGCATGCTAGGTCTTTTTGGGAAGACTAGGTAGTATGATAGAAAAGTAATGCATGATGGATTTAGAAATAGGTACTGCTTTGTCAAAGATGGAAAATCAATTACACTTTTTCCTTCTGAACCTAGAGATTTATGAAGAGACAAATTAAGAGTAATTTCAAGAAAAAAGAGAGTAAGAAAGAATGTAGAGATGTCGCTAAAATTAATAAAAAAATGAGTAGAACCACAAGAGAGAAAAAAATAGATAGCCTACAGTGAGAAGAAAAGATAAAAATTAGGCTTTTTTTTTCCCTCCAAACGAGAGTGAAATTAGGCTTTCATGAAAAGCCATCCTTTAAAATAATTGATTAAGCACAAGGAAACCTTCCTTAATCTTGAGGAAACTAACAAGCCCCTCCTGTGTTTGACTGTCTTTATTGTAGGAATTTGATGATTTGTTCCTTAAGGAGATGTCTTGTGGGTTACCACCCATTCTAGACATTGAACATCAGATTAATAAAACCTGGAGCTGTTATTCAAAACTGACCATCCGACAGAAGTAATCATAAGGAAACAACGGAGCTTCAAAATCTAGTGGAGGAGTTGATGAGCTAAGGGTACGTGAGGGAGAACATCCTAAAATGGATGGGATGTGGAGAACGTCTATCGATTGCAGGTTAGTCAACAACATAACAGTAAAGTATCATATCCCATACTTAAGATTTGATGAACTGAATGGATCATGTATTTATAGTAAAATACATCTTAAGATTTCCTATCACCAAATTAGAATGAAAGAAGGAGGAGTGAAATTTTGTTTTTTAAACTAAATATGGGTTATATAAGTAGTTGATTATACCATTTGGACTTACTAATGCACCTAGCATTTTCATGAGATTAATGAACCATTAATAGGTAAATTCATTGTAGTATACTTTGATGACATTCTAGTGTATAGTAAGAATTTGGATGAGCATATAGAGAATTTGAGGTGTGTGCTTGTTGTCTTGAAGTAGAAACAACTTTATGCTAATTTTAAAAAGTATGCATTTTGCAAAGGGTATTGAAGTGGATGAGGAGAAAATCAAAGCCATAAAAGAGTGGCCAACACCTGAAAACATAACAGAGGTAAGAAGATTTTCAAGATTTAGCTAGCTTTTATGGGTGCTTTGATGAGAACCATGGGACGAAGGATAGCAAGGATCCGTTGATTGTGAAAGAATGACCAATGACGAGATCACGAGCAAAGAAGATTGAGGAAGCCATGGGATTACTTGTTTAAATTACATGGGCCGAGACTTCACTAGCAAAACATCAAATTTCATATTGGACATGGAAGAGAAACCCCATTTGTTAAAAGCTTGATGCAAGCAAACGAAATTGAAGACCTTTCGGTTAACTATGCTGTAGCATAGTATAAAATGGGATGATGCCACATGTACTATTCCTGAAACAAAGAAGTAGAATTTCGGTTGTTCTATGCTGTTGTGGGAGTTATAACTACGCGCAAATGGTACGAGGAAAACATGAATCCATGTGCAGTGCCACTGTTACATGTTCTTAAAAAGGATGGGGACGTAGAGAATGTGTATAGGTTGTAGGGTAGTCAACAATATCATTGTAAAGTACCGCTATCTCATTCCTAGATTAGATGATATGGTTGGTGAATTCACGGAATATGTAATTTTAGACTCCCTAATACACCTTGAGATTAAAGAACCAATATGTTGCATGCATTCAAAGGGAATTTTTACTAGTTTATGATATTCTTATATATTATTAGAGTTTGGATGAGCACGTTAAGCATTTTGAGATGTGATATTGATGTTTTAAGACATGAAAAACTATAATTGCTTAAGTTCCTTAAATACTTTTGGAAATTATATGGGATAAGTTATGAACCAAATTATTGTTTTCTATTACTTATTTGCATTGACATTTTGTATGGTTTTAATCCACTAACTCTTTTGGATTTAACTCATTTACCTGTTGATGAAAGAGGTTGTTTAGATGGGAAGAAGAAGATTGACCATTATTCATCTCAAGCCAATAAAAGAAGGAGACGTGTATCCTTTGAACCTATTGGATTTGGGTGCACATGAGAAAAAATGCTTTCCGGCCCAAAGGAGGTCTAAATTGCACCCTAGAGGAGATGGACGATTTCAAGTGGTTGACAATGCATACAGATTGGATCTTTCAGGTGAGTATAACATATCTGCAACTTTCAATAGTGCTGATCTTTTCTCCCTTGGATGCAGAGTGAGAGAATTATGAGAATTATGGAAGGCTGGCGAGAAAGGATCCATTGCATGTTGAAAATGGACCAATGACAAGATAAAAAGCAAAGAAGATTAAGGAAGCCATGTGAGGACTTGTCCAAGCTACGTGGACCAGAAGTTTAAGTGCAACAAACAATACACAAAATTTCAAGTTGGACATGAAAGAGGAACCAACCTTGGCGCATTTGATTCAAGATAAGGAAGAGGAAGATTTTTCGTAAAGCCATGCTATCGAACGCTTTAAATTCTATGTTGTCGCATTCATCCAAGTTTTACAACCTGAGGCCAAAATTCTTCTTCCATACGATTGCAACACTTATAATTATGCGCTCGTATAGATTTCTGGCTGGTTCTGATTTTTCAATTTTTTAGTTTGATTCAAACTCTATTTTTTTATAACACTTATCTAGATAATTTTGTGTAAATTAGGGTTGTTTGAATACGCCCATATATAAGGCCTTATTCATTTTAAATTAAACAAGACTTTATTGAGAAATTAATATATAAAGTTGGATTATCGCTTTCAAATCTTGTTCTTAATTGAACTACCCCGAACTTATCGATGATTTCTAATCTTTGTGATGTCAACATTCTAGCCTTGGTTCTTGGTTTAAAATATCACTGGGTCAAGGTTTTATATCTGATTTTAGTTTTCTTGAAGTTTTATCAAATCTTTTGTGGGTTCTACGGTACATGCTGCAACGAGATTCACATCAATTTCACATTTTATTACACTTTGTAGCATTTTGTTATATTTAACACATATATTCATACATTTTGGAGTTTCTTAGTACATTTCATACATTTTGCTAAATTATAGCGTGTTATGGTACTTTTCATGCTTTTTAGTACCTTTGGAATGTTTTGGTTCCCTTCTTTAAATTTGGCACATATTTGCTAATTTCGATACAATTGGAGTATTTTATTACATTAAGTAGTCTGAATGCATTTCCTCACATTTCGTTATATTTTCACGCGTTTTTGTTCATTTTTGCATATTGGTATTTTGGCATGTTTTGGTACATTTCGTATACTTTAGTATATTTTAGTGAATCGTACGTTCCAAGCAAATATTTAGTTACATTTGGGAGCTATTTTATACATTAAACTGGAGTGATTTTGTTACATATTGAATACATTTCATGCATTTTTGTACCTTTTTGAAATGTTTTAGTAAATTCCATACATTTTGGTACACATTTTGAGTTTTTGTTACATTTGGTGCTTCTTTTTTAGCATTTTGGGTCATTCATACATTTGTTACACTTGTACGTTTTTGATACATTTCGAGTATTTTGTTTCATTTTGTAGGGATTTGGTACATTTCACACATTTGAATACAGTTTGATGTGTTTAGATACAATTTGCATGCTTCTATTCCATTTATCTACTTTCTTCGCATTTCATCCTCAGCATTTCGTGCATTTTAGTATCCTTTGGAGCGTTTTGTTACATTTTGGTACATATTGGAGCATTTTGAACATTTTGTGCAGTTTAGTATTTTTCACACTTTGGTACATTTCAGCACATTTACATTTCAACATTCTACATTTGATGTAATAGGTATATTTTGCACATTTGTCTACGCAATGGAGCATTTTGGTACATTTTACATATTTTATACACGTTTGTATTGGCACATTTCAAAAACTTTGATGCACATTGGAGTGTTTCGTTTTATTTCATGCATTTTGGAACATTTTGTAGGATTTTTATACCATTCGTGCAAATTGGTTCATTTTTTTCTTTTCGGTACAATTTTCGCGTTTTGTTACACTAAGGCATGTTTCGATACATTTTACGCGCTTTGGTACATGTTGGTGTATTTTGGTACATTTAATGCATTTTGCTACAATTGGGAGTTTTTATTTTATTTTGTTACAAAGAATTTTAGTATCTTTGAAACATTCTGGTACACATTTGAGTGTTTTTCATTTGTTGCAGTTTTGCGCGTTTTGATACATTTAGTATATTTTCGTTTATTTCAGCACGTTTTATTCTATTTCGTACATTTTAGTCGCTTGGGTGTGTTTTGTTACGTTTCATGTATTTAGCTGCACTTGAAGGGATTTGGTACATTCCGTACATTTTAGTACATTTTAGAGTTTTCGTACATTGTGCACATTCTGTTACTTTTATCGACACCAGGTATATTTCACGAATTTTAGTACATTTTGAAAAGTTTTGGTATATTTCACAATTGGTACATTTGGGAGTGTTTCAATATAATTTATACATTTTGGAGTTTCTTATAATTCTCATGCATTTTGCAATATTTTGGCACGTTACAGTACATCTCATGACTATAGAAACCTTTTGAGCATATTGGTACCTTGGCAAAATTTGATGCATGTTGAAGTTTTTGTTTTATTTCGAGCATTACGATACATTCCAACAATTTTGTATATTTTTTTCATTTTCAGCACAATTCTCGTATTGTGTTAAACTAAAGCATTTCGATACATTTCACGCATTTTTCTACAATTGGAAGTTTTTGTTTGATTTTTCTACAGAGTAGAGCATTCTAGTACATTTCAAGAATTAAACATCTTTGAAACATTTTGGTACACATTTGAAATGATTTGTTACAGGTTGCTCATTCATTACATTAAGTGTGTTTTGATACATTTCGTGTATTTGGTACATTTGGGCACATGTCGGCACATTTCATGTATTTTTGTACATTTTCGCATGTGTTTGACACAAACCTTGACATTTTGGTTCAATTTGTATCCTTTTTTCTCATTTCACGCATATCGGCACATTGAAGCATGTTACAGAATATTTTATACATTTTGTTACCCTCTGGAGAGTTTTGTACATTTTTCAATTTTGGTACACAATGTACATTTCGCACAATTTGAGATAATTGGAGCATTTTGGTACATTGGAGCATTTTTGAACATTTCGTACATTTTGGAGTATATTGGTACAATTCCTAAGAAGAATCTAGTCCAAAGTCAAATGATAGTTCTGATGAAGATTAAAAACCAAATAAATGAGGGATATGGAAGAAAACCTCAACAGGCATTTCGATATCTCGAAATGATAAGAAGAAGACGAAAGGTATCTTATGTGAACCCTTGAAGGATGAACCTTGGAACAATAAGATCTGATATGAACACCTCAAAAAGCTTTGAAGAACCTTGACCAAATGATCTCTTGAATCAAAAATCATGGTTTTAGGGTTGAATGCTACCAATATGGAAATCTTTGATAGTTCTTGATAGTTCAATGAAGAACGAGAAGAAAAGCAAATCCTCACTTTAATTAATTCACACTGTCAAAAGTTGTTGTCTTCTACAATAACAATAACAATGCTTTATATACGCGGAATTCAATATTACCCTAAATTACAATGGAAAAAGGAAATAGATAAACTTAAACAAATGAGTCCCAATATACTTGGAAATCTTCACGCCTGGCTCTCGGACTACAATTCGTGGCATGGCATAGTTGATTTAGCCTCAGATTTTTTCTAATGTGTTTCGCATGCAAGGTATTTAAGGCCTTGCATGCGCAATGCTTTCTAGTTCCGCTTCCTCATCTTAGCTTGAATAAAAAAATGCACTAAGGTTGGTTCTTCTTCTCTCACGTCCATTTTGATGGTATCAATCTTTTGCTTTTTGCACTTGGACTTTTTGTACACGTAGCTTGAACAAGTCCATTTAAAGGATCCAACTCTCATTAGTATCTCAATCAGAGATAATTGAAGAGACAACTTTTCAAAACCTACAAGACTAGAATGAGGCCAAATATATCATTGACACAATTACGCCAAAATAAGTGAAGCACAACAAAATTCTCCAATATGTACCAAAATGTAGAAAAACTCAAATAAAATGAAAAATGCACGAAATGTATCGAAACTCCCCAAAATATACTAAAATCTGTGAAATATATTGATATTGCCAAAATGTACACAAAATGTTATGAAATGAGCCTAATGTGAACCCACATAGCAATAGTAGCTCCGAAACCCAATAAATGTTGAATCAAGTAACCAAAGTTATGGAAGAACTTGACCCCTTAATTACAAAAAACTATGGACCTTGCTATGAATTTGCTGAACGCCACAGATGAAATTTTTGATAAGTTCAATGAAGAACAAGGAAAAAGCAAATCTACCTTTGTTTCAATCTCTCAATAATAATGTCTTTTTTGCAATAAAAAGAATGAATCCTATTTATAGGGAATACATAAAAATCTAATTAAAATGGAATTATATAAAAAAAACGATATAGAAAAGATACCATAACAAGAGTTCTACCAAAAATAGGCTTCTAGAAAAAATCTGAAAAAACGCTTCTAGGAAAAAATGAAATATGTGAACACATAGTTATAACGCCCGCTACAACATAGAACAACCAAAATTTCACTTCCTTGTTTCGGTGATAGTTATACTATGCTATAACATAGTTATCCTACGTGTCTTCTTTTTCATTTGCTTGATCAAGTTCAACAATTGGGGTTCCTCTTCCATGTCCAACATTAAATTTGATGTTTTTCTCGTTGTAATCAAAATCTGGGTCCATGTAACTTAAACAAGTAACTCATGGCTTCTTTGATCTTCTTTGCTCGTGATCTCATCATTCGTCCTTCTTCTACAATCAATGGATCCTTGCTAGCCTTCATCTCATGGTTCTCATCAGAGCCTAGATGTAAAAAAAAGGTGCAAATGAGCTAAATTGTACGAAATCTAAAAATGGTAGCTAAGTACTCCAAATTGTTCCAAAATGTACAAAATGTAACAAAACACTCTATGTTCCAAAATGTACAAAATCTAATAAAACTTTTGAAAGATTTCTAAAATGCATGAGATGTACCAAAACACTTCAAAATGTAACAAGAAGCTAAAAATGTTGCCAAAATCTCTTAAAATTCGTGAATGTAACAAAACTCTTCAATGTCTATAGTAAAGGGCAACAAATGTACCAAATCCTTGCGAAGTGTAGCAAAATTCATGAAATATTTGTACACACCCCAATTTTATAAATAGTTCAAAATGCACAAAAACGTTACAAAATGTAAAATACTATGCAATATATACTGAAATATGCCAATATGTACCAAAATACAAAAATATTAATAAAATGCTCCAAAGTGTACCAAAGTACAAGAAATGTTTCTAAATGCTTTTTAATATAAAAAAATCTTCGAGTTTTATCGAATGAGCCAAATATACAAAAATGTTGGAATGGCACCAAAACAATCTAAAATGTTCCAGAATCCATGAAATATAATAAAACTCTCCAATGTGTACTAAAATGTGAAAAATATAGTTAAATGTCCGAAAGGGCACTAAAATGCACGAACGTACTGAAACATACCCAAATGTTATAAAAAAATGTGTTGAAATATACAAAAAAATGTGTGAAATGTTTTGAAACATGCTAAAATAATCTAAAATGCACTAGATATGCCATAATGTGGCAAATTTTAATAAAGAGAATGAAATGTATAGAAACTAGAAAAAATGTATCAAGATGCTGGGATGGTACCAAAATGCTTTAAAATATTCTGAAAAGCGCAAAATTTTAACAAATTGCTCTAATGAATGCACAATGTGCTAAATGGACAATAACACGCTAAAATGTAGCAAAATGCATAAAATGTATTGATAAACTCAAAATTCACCAAAATTTGTGAGATGTATCAAAACACTCAAAAATAAGCTAAATGTACTTTAGAATGTACTAAAATGTGCAAATGTATCAAGACGCTCTGAAATGCACAAAATTGAGGGACATACATCGTAACCGGTTAACATGTACCAAAAATGCGCGTAAATGTGCTATAAGCATCAAAATGTAGTAAAGTACATGAAAAGTATTGAAACATGTCTAAATGTAAAATATATAATTGTACGAAAATGAGCCAAAATATACCAAAATAAAGAAATGGTACTAAAACGATCCCAAAATGCACGAAATGTACCATAACTCGCCACAATATAACAAAGTGCTTGGAATGCTTCAAAACATCCATAATGTAACAAACTAAAAATTGTGTTGAAACGAGCCAAAATGTATGATACATGCTTTCATATAAAAAAATTCTTGAATTGTTCAAAAAAAAAATGCTAAAATTCCAGAATGGAAACAAAACAATCTGAATGTTCCAACTTGTTCTAAAATGTAACAAAATGCTCCAATGTGTACTAAAATGTGTGAAAGTAAAATAACTCACAAAAATATAGTAAAAAAAGTTAAATAAATTGAGAAGATCCAAAATGTACTGATGAAAATTATGGAAGGCTAGTAAGGATCTATTGCATATTTTGAAAGGTTGATAACAAAGTCAATAGCAAAGAAAATCAAGGAAACCATGCAAGAACTTGTTCAATGAGCAAGACACCAAGTTTCAAGATGAGCGTGAAAAAAGAAGGATCAACTTTAGTGCATTTGATTCAAGTTAAGTTGGCAGAAGTTGAGCCGAGAGCCTAGCCAGAATGTTACAGATATTTATGAGTATGTTTCAAACAACAATGAGCCTTTGCTACTTGATGACAACTCAGGGTCGAGATGTTTTCAAATGGAAGGGAATGATGTTGATCAATTAGAAGAGAAAATCTTAAACCAATTGGAAAAAAAATGAAGGAATAAGAAGAATATACGAAAATGCGCATAACTTTTAGCTCGATTGTTGAATTTTCATTCATGAGTACAGTAGCATTTTTCAATTCGGCCCATTTTTGTTGAATAAGTTATTTATGGGTCCATTTTTTTTTAAGTTAGTTTAATGGTATTTTCGTTATTTTTGTAATATTTTAGTTTTGCTCATTTTTTTTTTTTAACAATTTCCTAGTTTATATAGCTTTGTCTATAGAATTAGGGTTTCATTTTGATTAGAATTTATTTTGAATCCACCTATATGAAGCTTTATTCATTGTACAAAGAACAACATATTATTTTGAGAGATTAATCATAAAGTGAGGATATGCTTCCAATCTTGTGCTTAACTGATCTATGAAAAATTTTCAATATGTGATTTTCAACCCTTCCTATCTAGGGTTTTTATTCAAGAAATCATTTGGTCTAGTTTATAACTGTGATTTTAGCTTTCTTGCGATTTATATCAAATCTTGTGTGAGTTATAGGGTACTGTATCCTGCAACGAGATTCACATCAGTTGGTATCAGAGATTTGGCTTTAAAATCAAGTTTTGTTCTTTATCTTTCTATTTGTTTTCTGGCTCTAATTTTTTGTTTCTCTTTCATTGAGTCTTCATTCCATTATTTGACTCATTGATATCCAAAATCGCTCCAAGATTCACATCTTAAATACTTTTAGGAGTTGGCCATTGGCTTAACTAACCACTCATACAATACATTTTTCTTTCATATCCTTCTTTCGTCCTACTTTGTGATGAATCAAGCATATCATCTAACATATGTATGGGATGATGATACTTTACCCTTATGTTGTTGATGCCCTACCGTCATTGCACATTCTCCAAGTCTCATCCTTTTCAAGTACAAGAATCACTGGTACGGTACATGGACTTATGCTTTCCCTTACATAACCTTTTCTCAACAATTCTGCCACTTGCCTTTGAAGCTCCTTTTTCTCCTCGGGTCAAAATATTGTTGGCGATTGTCTTGGTTCTTTGATTCAATAATTTATTGGGTCGAACTTTTTAAACATTGATTCATGGCTTACTTGGGTTTGATCTAATTTGTTGTGGGTTCCATAGCTACAATTGAAACGTGAGTTGGCATCAGTTTGTATCAGAGCTTGGCTCCAAAAATCAAGGTTATATCATTTCATTCCTTATTTGTTTTTATTGAGTCCTTATTTTTGTTTTTCGTGTTCTTCGTCTTTTGAGATATTCAACCCAATTAGAATATTAAAAAAAAAAATTCAAAAGTAATTCGTTTGCTAAATTAGTGCCCAAATCAATTCATTTTCAATTTTTGGTCTCTTTGTTGAATTCTCGCGCATTTAGTAAAAAAATAATAATAATAATAAGACAAAGTGTCCAGTCCGAATTCGAGAAACACTTTCTTGAATATATCCTTGACGTTTCCATTCAAAGTTCAAATCCCTAGTTCTCGAATTATTCTAGAGTCACTTTCCTTACTCAATTCTTTGTTTGAACTCCACAAGAGTTGAATTTTTGATTGAGAACGAATTAATTCTTTGAAACACTCGCAAGGAAGCACTGAGTGGAAAAATATAGAGTGGCGAGAGTAATAGAGGGAAAAGGCCAAATCGAGTTAGAAACGAGCGTACACACGTGAGACAAATATTATTCTAGATTTAAGATGTCTGATAGAGACAATTCAAATTCAAGCAAGAAGAATAGTCAAGTAATCATGACGGAGGAGATGATACGACGATTTGAAAGGTTGTTTGGTGATAAGGGAGATAGAATGGATATGCAAGGGCATAGATAGAGAGGCAAGACACATTACTTGCTAATTTGCGTAGAGAACAACCTAGAAAAGTTCCTAACACGAGGAGGCAAGGTAGGCGAGATCGTAGAGCGGATAATGGGGGTGAAAATGAAGCGGGTAGGGGGATTGATAATGATGCCTTGGTGGAGGCTGAGTTAGGAAGGATGTGGAATAGAGGAGATAGGCATGATAGGAGGGCTAGAGATTATGTTGGAGATGGGGTTGATAGAAATTGGGATTAACCATGCTCAAACATCCTAAGCCTTATTAATTGCAATGGTTGAATGAATGTGAAGAGGTTAAGGTGAATAAGCGAGTGTTGGTGAGTTTCTCAATTGGGTGGTATCATAATGCGTGACGTGTGATGTAATTCCTATGCATGTAGGGCATATTTTTTTGGGGATGTCATGACAATACGGTAGGATGGTGATGCATGATAGGTACAAAAATAGGTACAGCTTTACTAAATATTTGAAGTCTATTATTCTTGGATCATTAACACCGGTACAAGTTTATAAAGATCAACTCAAATTGAAAAGTAAGGAAGAAAAAAGATTGAGAGAAAAGGAGAGTGAAATGATTTTTCACAAAGAAGAAAGTAAGAGAGAAAAAAGTGAGGTGGCTAATTGTGAAGAAAGAAAGAGTAGAGCCACAAGAGAGTAATGGAAAAAAGTCTTTGAGAGGAATGAAAAGTCGAAAATGAGTTTTTTTTTTAATTTTTTTTTTTTTGCGGAAGGGAGTTAGTTGAAGAGGACAGTAGTTGAGAATCAACCTATGATCTTGTTGGTTTATAAGGAACCACTCCTCAACTTTGAGGAATCTAAAACACATCTTCCTAGTTTAGCTATTTCTTTGTTATAATTTGAAGACTTGTTTATGGAGGACATGCCTAGTAGACTACCACCCATTCGAGGCATTGAGCATCAAATTATTTCGTACTTGGAGCTAACATTCCAAACAGGCTGACTTATCGGAGTAATCCTAAGGTGATTATGGAACTTCAAAGGAGAGTTGAAGAATTGATGAGCAAATGGTATGTGAGGGAAAGTATGAGTCCATGTACCATGTCAGTGCTACTTGTACCAAAGAAAGATGGGAATTGGAAAATGTGCGTAGACCGTCGGGCAATCAACCACATAACCGTAAAATATCATCACCCTATACTTAGGTTGGATGAATTACATGGATCATGCATGTCTAGTAAAATAAATCTTAAAAGTAGATATCATCAATTAGGATAAGAGGGGAGATGAGTGGAAAACTGCTTTTAAGATTAAGTATGGTTTATATGAGTGGTTAGTCATGCCATTTGAACTTACTAATATACTTTGCACGTTTATGAGATAATGAACCATGTCTTGCGTGCATATATAGGTAAATTTGTAGTAGTTTATTTCTATGATATCTTGGTATATAGTAAGGATTTAAGTTGGCATATAGGACATTTAAGATGTGTGCTTTTGAGGTCTTAAGACAAGAACAACTTATGCTAACTTTAAAAAAGTGTATATTTTGTATAGAAAAAAGTTGTTTTTCTTAATTATGTTATTAGTGCAAAGGGAATTGAAGTAGATGTGGAGAAAAACAAAGCTATCAAGGAGTGGTCAACACCTAAAAACATAAATGAGGTAAGAAGTTTTCATGGTTTAGCTAGCTTCTTAAGGCGTTTTGGTTAAAGACATAGTACACTTATAGTACACTTAACACACCGCTCACAGAAATTGTAAATTAAAGTCTAGGATTTCATTGGGGGCATTAACAAGAACATGCTTTTAATACTATTAAGGATATGTTGAGTACTATACCAGTTTTATCACTACCTAACTTAGCAATACTTTTGATATGGGATGTGATGCCTCAGGAATAGGTATTGGAGCCGTCTTAATGCAGGAACGAATGTCAATAGCTTACTTTAGTGAAAAGTTAAGTGGATGCTACATATGACAAGGAGTTGTAGGCACTTGTTCGAGCTTTGAAATGGCAGCACTACTTATGACCAAATGAGTTCGTGATTCACACCGATCACAAGTCCTTAAAGCATTTAAAGGGACCGCGTAAACTAAACAAGAGGCATGAAAGGTGGATAGAGTTCATCGAGACATTTCCTTATGTTATTCAATACAAACAAGGTAAAGAAAATGTGAGGGCGGATGCATTGGCAATGAGGTATGTACTTCTTACTTCTTTAGGTGCTAAATTGTTAGGATTTGAATATGTTAAGGACATATATACTAATGACCTAGGCTTTTTAATATATATGAATCATGACAAAGTGCTATAAATAGATTCTTTAGGCATGATGGATATTTGTTACGAGAGAATAAGTTAAAACACCTAGGTGTTTCAATTAGAGAATTGTTAGTACATGAAGCAAATAGTGGAGGTTTAATGTGTCACTTTGGGATTAAGAAGACTTTGGATATGCTAAATGAACACTTCTATTGGCCTAAAATGACGGTTGATGCTGATTGGGTTTGTAGTAGATGCATCATTTGAAAAAAAGGCTAAATCTAAGGTTTTACCTCAAAGTTTGTATATGCCATTACCCGTCCCTAGTGAACCTTGGATTGATATGTCTATGAACTTTATGTTGGGTTTACCTAGAACTAAGAAAGGAAGAGATTCCATATTCGTATGGTAGATAATTTAGTAAGATGGCTCATTTCATTTCACGTCATAAAGGGAATGATGAGATCCATAGTACGAGAGTTACTGATAGCAAGGACCCGTTGATCATGTAGGAAGGACCAATGACGAGGTCACGTGCAAAGAAGATCAAAGAAGCCATGAGATTACTTGTTTAAGCTACGATGGATGAAACATCAACCCAGGTGAAAGGACAAGTTTCATATTGGACATGGAGGGCGGAACAAGATGGATCAACTTGGTTCAAGCAACAAACGAGGGAGCTGAACGGGAAAGCTATGCAACCGTGTATTGTAAATAGGCATGCGACCGCATGCCTCCATACTGAACCAAAACTGAAGGCTATCAATTGTTTTATGTGACAGTATGCAGGGACCCTATGCGTGGACGCATAGTACAATTCTGGACATGTATTTTTTTCAATGTAAAACATACAATTTGAGAGTTATTATTGCTTGCTTTCTTCTCGTTCTTCATCAAATCAATTCCAAACTTTTCAAGAATTAAATTATTGTGGCATTCAAAAATTTAATTAAGGTTCATAAGTTTTGTTATCAGTGGGTTCGAAGTGAACAAGGTAGGAAAGAATAGGATCCATGGAAAGCAAAATACTTACAAATACCCGGCTCAACTTGAAGCGGAACCAATAAATAGATCGCGAGCAAATAGGATCATTGAAGCCATGCATTTACTTGTTCAAGTTACGAAGCCCAAGAGTTTGAAGTGAACAAGCCAACACCAAGTTTCATGTTGGGCATGAAGGTGGAAACAAGTTGGATGCATTGGGATCAAGAAAACAAAATCGGAAGCCAGGCGGATAACTATGTTGTAGCATAGTATAAAACGGGATCCTGTAGCATGTACTATTTCCGAAACAAAGAAGTGGAATTTTGGTTGTACTATTCTGTCCGGGAGTTATAGCTATGCGGTAGCATAGTTCATCTTTGGAACGCGTTTTTCAGATTTTTTCTAGAACTCTTGTTATTGGATCTTTTGATATATTTTTTATCATTCCGTTTTAATTTGGTTTTTTAGGTTCTCTATAAGTAGGATTTATTCTTTTCATTATGAAAGCTTATTTTCATGGTTTAGCTAGTTTTTATAGACAATTTTTAAAAGATTTTAGTACACTTGCCACGCCACTCACTGAGATTGTGAAAAAGAGTGTAATATTCCAAATGGGCATTGAACAAGAACATGCATTTAATACTATAAGGATAGGTTGTGTTCTCCACCTATTTTTGTACTAACTAATTTCAACAAAACTTTTGAGATTGAATGTGATGTCTCAAGTATAGGAATTGGAGCTGTTTTTATGTAGGATAGTAGACCAATAGCTTATTTTAGCGAAAAGCTAAGCGGAGCGACTTTAAATTATCCTACAAAGCTCTTGTCCGAAACATAGCAGCACTACCTGTGGCCTAAGGAGTTTGTAATCCACATAGATCATGAGTCATTGAAACATCTAAAAGGCTAAGGTAAATTAAACCAAAGGAATGTGAGGTGGATGAAGTTTATTGAGACATTTCCCTATGTCATTCGGTACAAACAAAGTAAAGAGGACATAGTAGTGGATGCATTATCAAGGAGGTATGTACTTCGTTAAGTGAAAAATGCTTGGGTTTGAATTTAAGGACGTATACTAATGATTCGGACTTTTCTATTATATATGTATCATGTGAGAAAGCTGTAATTGATAAATTTTATGAGCAATGATGGATATTTGTGTAGAGAAAATAGGTTATGTGTTGTTAAATGTTCTATGAGTAAATTGTTAGTACGTGAAGCACAAAAATGACCTTAGAGATGTTTCATGATCACTTTTGTTGGCCAAAAATGAAAACGGATGTTAATCACATTTGTAGCAGGTGCATTGCATGTAAAAAGGCTAAGTCTAAGATTTTGCCACAAGGTTTGTATTTTACTTGTTCCTAGTGAACCTTGGATTGATGTATCCATGGACTTTGTGCTGGGATTTCCTAGAACTATAAGGGTTAGAGATTCCATATATGTGGTAGTAGATAGGTTCAATAAGATGACACACCTCATTCCATATATGATGCCACAAACATAGCTGACTTATTCTTTAAAATAAAAGTGCGACTCTGGTATACTTAGGAGTATTGTGTCCGATAGAGATGTTAAATTCTTTAGTCATTTTTGGAGGGTCTTGTGGGGTTAATTAGGATCTAAGTTATTATTTTCCACTACTTCCATAGATAGATAGAAAAACTAAGGTAGTTAATAGGATATTGACGCAACTTTTGTGCACTATAGTCAATGAGAATTTAAAGAGCTGGGAGAATTACTTGCCAAATGTAGAGTTTACATATAATAAGGCCACACATTCTACAACTTCTTATACACCTTTTGAAATCCATCAACTCCTTTACCTGTTGATGAAAGAGGTAGTCTAGATGGTAAGAAAAAGGCTGAATTGGTGATATCAATCCATGAGAAGGTGCGTTATCAAATTGAGAAATAGCATGAGCATTTTGCTTCTCTAGCTAATAAAGGTAGGAGGCACGTTAAATTTGAACCAGGTGATTGGATTTTTGTGCATATGATAAAAGAGCATTTTTTGGCTCAAAGGAGGTCAAAATTACAACATAGCGGTGATTGACCGTTTCAAATGCTCGAAAATATCAATGACAATGCCTTTAAATTGGATCTGCAAAGTGATTATAACATTTCACTACTTTCAATGTTTTTGATCTCTTTATTTGATTCAGGTGACGATTCGAGGACAAATCCTTTTCAAGAGGGAGGGAATAATGAGAACCATGAAGCTATGCTTTCTTTTTTGTTCTTGATTGAGAGATTAAATCAAAGCAAGGTTGCTTTCTTTTTGGTCTTCGTTGAATGCAATTTCGAATTCTCAAAGATTGCATCTTTGTGGCGTTCAACAACTTCATAACAGGGTTCATAATTTTTTGTGATTAAAGGGTCAAGTTCCTTTATAGTTTTTGTTCTTTGATGAAATACATTATTGGGTCTAGCTTCAAACTGGGATTTTAGCTTTCTTGTGTTCTGACTCAAGTTTTTGTGGGTTTCAGAGATACTATTGTTACGTTAGCTTCAAATCAAAAGGTGATGAAGATGAGAAAAAGAAAGAAAGAAAAATGAGAGTGAAATTGAAAGTGGCTATCACCAAATTAGAATGAAAGGAAGTGTACCTTTCGCATAGTAGGAATTGTAAGCATGGTAAAAGTAGTTTTTTCGGTTATGTTGTTTGTGTGAAAGGTATTGAAGTGGGCGAAGAGAAGGTAAAAGACATCAAGGAGTGACCAACGCCAAAAAGTATAACTGAAGCACGAAGATTTCAGGGTTTAGCTAGCTTTTGTAGGCACTTTGTTAGAGTTTGAACACTTGCCATCTCACTTTCTGAAATTGTGCAAAAACAAAAATTAATTTTCATTGGGGCATTGAGCAAGAAAACTCATTTCTTAAGGATAGATTGTGTTCTACACCTATTTTTGCACTACCCAACTTTAACAAAAAATTTAAGATTGAATGTCTCAGGAATAAGGATTGGAGTCGTTAGGATAAGCAACCAATAACATTTTTCAATGAGAAGTTAAACGGGACAACTTTTAATTTTTGTTTGAATTTTGTGGACATGGAAACACTACCTATGGACATTTAGTTTGTAATCCATATTGACCATAAATCATTAAAACATCTAAAGGGCCAAGGTATGTTGAACAAGAGAAATGTTAAAAGGATAGAGTACATAGAAACTTTTTCCTGTGTCATTCAATATAAACAAGGTAAGGAGAACATAGTTGCTGATGAATTATCCTGAAGGTATGTACTTCTTACTTCTTTAAGTGCTAAAATACTTGGATTTGAATATGTTAAGGATATGTATGCCAATGATGTTTGAACACATATATGTCATGTGATGAAGGTTCAACAGATAAATTTTATAGGCATGAGGATTATTTGTTTAGAGAAAACAAATTTTATGTACTTAATTGCTCCATGCATGAATTGTTAGCGTATGAGCACAAGGTGGGGGTTTGATGGGGGCATTTCAGCCATGTGAAAACTTTAGAAATGTTGCAAGAGTATATTGGCCTAGGATAAAAAAGTTGTTGGTTGCATTTGTAGTAGATGCATAGAAAAGGTCAAGTATAAGATTTTACCACAAGGTTTTTGTGCACCTCTACCCAATTCTAGTGAGCCATAGATTGATGTATATATGAACTTTGTATTGGTACTACCTAGGACTAAAAAAGGTAGAGATTCTATATTCGTGGTTGTGGATAAGATTAGTAAGAAGGCATATTTCATTCCATGTCATAAAGCAGATGATACCACGAGCATTGTTGATTTGTTCTTCAGGGTGATAGTGCGACTCCATGGAATACCTGGGAGTATTGTTGATAGGGATGTTAAGTTCTTTAGCTAATTTTGGAATATTTTATGAAGTTCGAAACTAGGTTTTTATTTTCTACTACATGTCACCCGCAAACAGATGGATAAATCGAGATAGTAAATAGAACATTAACTCAACTTTTGTGCACTGTCAATAAGAATGTGAAAAGTTGGGAGGATTGTTTACCATTTATAAAATTTGCATATAATAAGGCCATGCATTCTACTTCTTATTCTCCTTTTGAAATTGTGTATGGGTTCAATCAACTAACTCCTTTGGAATTAATTCATTACCTATTAATGAAAGAGGTAGTTTAGATAGGAAGAAGAAGACTGAATTGGTAAGGTCAATCTATGAGAAGGTTTGACTTGAAATTGAAAAGAAGAATGAACATTGTGTTTGTCAAGATAATAGAGGAAAAAGGATGTGTGACATTTGAACCAGGTAATTGGGTTTGTGTGCACGTGCGAAAATAACGCTTTTCAAGCCCAAAAGAAGGTCTAAATTGCATTCTAGAGGAGATTGACCATTTCAAGTTCTTGAGAAAATTAATAATAATGCCTACAAACTAGACTTTCTAGTTGAGTATAATGTGTCTGCTACTTTTAATGTTGCTGATCTTTCTCTCTTTGATGTAGGTGAAATTCGGAGGTTGGATCCTTTTGAAAGAGAGAGAATGGAATGCAAGCGGGTAATGATCCATTGCATATTCCAGAGGGGTCAATAACAAGGTCAAGAGAAAAGAAGATCAATGAAGAAGGATGAAAAGAATTATTCAACGAGCAAGACATTTTAAAGATGAGCATGAAAGAAGAAAGATCAACCTTAGTACATTTGATTTAAGCTAAGGTGGGAAAAGTTGAGGCGAGAACCTTGTTGGAATCTTGCAGACCTTTATTCATTTTATAAAGAACAACATGTTATTATGAATCAATTATAAAGTGAGGATTCAGTTTAAATCTTGTTCTTAATCGAAATACGTTATTCAACTGTTCTAGCCTTGGCTCTTGACTCAAGAAATAATTGTGTCAAGGTTATAACTCTAATTTTAGCATTCTTGGGATTCATATAAAATCTCGTGGGCATTCCAGAGTACATCCTCCAATGGTGTTGACATCATTTACGGAAATGTGAAAATGTAATAAATGCTGGATCCTATTTGTACTAAAATGTATGAAACCGTACCCAAAAAAATGTACAAAATGTGTCAAAATGAGCTAAAGTAATCCAAAGTGCACGAAATATGCCAAAAGCACTAAAAATTGAAACTAGAAAAAATGTACCAAAATGCTTGAATTATTTTAAAACAACCTAAAGTTTTCTGAAAAGCACGAAATTTAAGAAAATCCTCAAAAAAAAAAAAAAGTACAGTAGAGATAAAATATTGCAAAAGGCGTTAACTTTGAGATGAGCTAAAAATGTTCCAAAATGTGAGAAATGTACCTTTACGCTTTAAAATGTAGTGAGAATGACCAAAATGTATTGGTCTACATTAAAATGTACAAAAGTGTATGAAATGTACCAAAATGCAGTTTAATACACCAAACTACACGAAATGTATAGTAACCGGCCAAAAAATATCAGAATGTGATAAATATGTCGTAAACAGCCAAACTATATATATATGCAACGAATTGTACAGAAAAGAGCTAAAATGTACCAAAATGGTATGAAAACGCTACAAAATGTTTCAGAGTTAATAAAATGCACGAATTGTACCCAAATTAAAAAAATACCAAGATACAGGATAGGTACGAATGCTCCAAAATGTGTGATACAAAATGCTCCAATATGTATCAAAATGTATGAAACACTCCAAGATGTCGGAAAGTTCAAGGAAGAACAAGAGAAGTCAAATTCTCACATTAATTCATAATATCAAAACTTGAATGTTTCTACAATAATGATGTTATATAGGTGAACTGAATATTATCCTAAATTACTAGAAAAAGGAAATAGATAAACTTTAACAATTAGAGTCCAAATCAAACTCGGTAACTATCCTCATCTATCCCTCGAAGAGCCATGCATGTGCATGGTATAACTACTTCCGCTCACATGCTTCAACCATTAGGCTAGCGATTTTACAGAATAAGGGGTTGTGCACTGATGTGAACCCCTTTGGAAGATGTACCCCAGAACCTATACAAGACTTGATATGAACCTCCAAGAAAGCTAAAATCAAAGTTAGAACCTTGACAAAATTATTTCTTGAGTAAAAAACAAAGGTTTGAAGAGTTGAACGCCAAAAAGATTGGAAATCTTTTATAAATTCAGTAATTACTCTTGGGTTTTGGATTTTTGGTTGTAGTAGACGCATCCCCATTAAAGCCATGAATGCACATGGTCTTCTTTCGATATACAATAAGGCCGGTTCTTCCTTGATGACCATCATGAAAAACCATGTCTTGCTCATTGCACTTGAACTCTCAACCACGTAGCTTGACCTTGTTATTGATCCATCTGGAACATGTAAATGATTTTTACTAGTTGGCCCTCCATGATACTCATCATTCCCTATCTCTTCAGTTGTAAAATCATTTTCGCATATGAACCTGAACCCAATTTCCTGTTTAAATGCCACGCATCTTCTTTCTTTATTGTTTGGGAAGCATAATGTTCATCCTACTTTTCAATTTGAAGACGAACCTTCTCATGGATCGATTTCACCGATTCAGCATTCTTCTTCATATCTAAACTTCCATTTTCAACAACAGGTAAAGAAATTATATCCAAAAGAGTTAACTGATTGAAATATATACAATTTCAAATGGAGAATAAGAAATAGTAGGATGCATGACTCTATTGTATTCAAACTCTTTCAGTGTAAACAATTCTCCCAGCGTTTCAAATTTTTATTGATTATAGTGAGCAAAAGATGAGTAAAATTCTATCAACTACTTTGGTTTGCACATAGCTATGGGTGACATGTAGTAGAAAATAACAATTTGGTTCCAACTTACCACCACAAAACTTTCCAAAAGTGGTTAAGTAACAGAACATTCCTATCAGACACAATACTCTTAGGTATACCATGAAGTCACACAATGTTCTTGAAAAGTTAATCAGCTATGTTCGTGGCATCATCTGCTTTATGGCATAGAATAAAATGTACCATTTTACTAAACCTATCACTTCCTCTAATATGGAATCTCAACCCATGCCTCACTAGGAACGAGTAAAGGTGTATACAATCTTTGTGGCAAAGCATTAGATTTGGCCTTTTTACAAGTAATGCATTTACTATAAATACGATAAGCATTAGATTATGTTCATGCAACATTTTTATGGTTTTCCTAATACTAAAATTCCCCATCACTCACCCACTAATTCGGCACACATAATTTATTTTCCTTACACAAATACACATGCTTATAAAATTTATCAATGGTAGCCTAATCACATGACATATATATGCTTAGGAAAATCTGCACTATTGGGATTCATATCTGTAATATACTCAAACCCAAGCATTGTGGTAGTTAACGAAGTAAGAAGTACACACCTTCTGGATAATGCATAAGCAACTATGTTCTCCTTACCTTGTTTGATGTGAACCCACGTATCAATAATAGCTCCAAAACCCAAAAAAGATTGAATCACAACACAAGAAAGCTAAAAATCCAGGTCTAAAACCCACAAAAAATGAATCAAGGAACCAAAGTTATGGAAGAAATTGACTACTTAATTACAAAAACTACGAATCTTGCAATAAATTTGTTGAACGCCCCAAAGTTTGAACAAGAGCATAAAGCTATTTGTCATATGTGGAAAAATTTAAAGCTGCTTTGCTTACCGTTTCACCAAAAAATGCAATTAATCACCCAAATTGTAATAAAATGGCTCAAATTCCTATTCCTAAGCATCACATTCAATCTCAAAAGTTTTGTTGAAGTTAGATAGTGCTAAAATAGGTGGATAACATAACATATCCTTAATAACATTAAATAAATGTTCTTGTTCAATGCCCAATGAATCCAACAGTTTTTTTCACAATATGAGTGAGTGGTGCAGCAAGTGTAAAATCTTAAACAAAAAGCCTATAAAAACTAGTTACCATGCTTTTTACCTCATTGATTCTTTTAGGCGTTGGCCATTCCTTGATGGCTTTAACTCGAAAATGTTTTCTTGTCTCAAAACAACAAGCATACATCTCAAATGCTCAACATGCTCATCTAAACTCTTGATGTATAAGAGGATGTCATCAAAATATACAACTACTAATTTGCCTATATGTGCATGCATTACATGGCTCATTAATCTCATGAAAGTATTATGTGTATTAGTAGACCAAATAACATAACTAACCACTCATATAATTCATATTTGGTCATAAAGGTAGTTTTTTATTCATCTCATTCTTACATACGAATTTGGGGATAGCAAGTTTTAAGATCTATTTTACTAAAAATAAACCTATGCAATTCATCAAGCATATCATCTAATTTAGATATAGGATAACTATATTTCACCGTTATCTAGTTAACACTCATGCAATCAAAGCACATTCTCCATGTCCCATCCTTTTTTACGTACAGTGGCATTGGCATAGCACAGACTCATGCTCTCTCTCATGTATCATTTGCCCACCAACTGCTCAGCTTTCCGTTAAAGTTCCCTTGTCTCTCTTCCATGTTACTTCTATAATTGGGTCGATTTGGGATAACATCTCCAAGTACAAAGTCAATTTGGTGTTTTATGCCTCTAATTGTAGGCAACCCACTAGGCATTTACTCAGGTAACATGCCCTCAAATTTGTGCAACAAAGAAACAACCGTAGTAGGAAGCGATTGGATAGTTTCATCATGATTAAGGTAGGATTTTCCTTGAACACTAACAATATTAAGGGAGATTTGACATGAAAGCCCATCTTAATCTTACTCTCTTTTACATAGAAACTCATTTTCGTCTTTCCTTTTCTCTCTATAGGTTCTTTATGTTTTTTCTTTTGTGGCCCTACTCTTTTTCCATTATTTTTAGCCGCCCCTCTATTTATGTGAGTTTGAGCTACATTATTTTGAAAGAATTATTCTGGAATAGTAGATTAATGGAGAATATGTGGTTGAAAAAAAAAAGAGAAGTTATTGATGTGATAGAAAATATTATTTTATTGAAAAATGTGCAGTTAAAAATGAGTTCCAAAGTTTGTGCAACGTGGATCACACGTGGGCGTAATTACGAAATCTTCCCTATTTCAACCCAAACTGCCTGACGCGGATCGAAATTTAGGAAAGAATAGCGTCACTATTGGGGTTCCTAAATCAAAGT
>CAIGRK010374991.1:0-10760 GCA_903798315.1 Fraxinus greggii | reverse complement strand
TATAATGTCGATAAGTAAACCGCGAATTAAAACCGAACCAACCCGCAATTTATGGTTTGGTTTGAAAAATGAAATGGTTTGGATTGGCTTAAAAAAATCCAAATCGTATGAAATGGTTTGAGTTGAAAATATGGCACAAACCGACCAAATCAAACCGCGTTCACCCCTAATGATACTTGTACGTATGTGTAAATTATATTTAAATATATTATATATAATTGAAAGATAAATAGAACCTGGTTATTGAAAACAAAACTATTAAAATTTCTTTTTGAAATTGAAACTTTAGGGGCAGGGTTTGAGGTAATTTCCCCTTTTCTTAAACATTTGATTTCATGCCAATTTGTCGACACATGGAGTGCATCCAAAAAATTCCTTTTCAAGTGATTTATCGCATATCCATATACTTTACATGCATTACACAAAGCTCGCCGTTTGTTTCTATTAGAGTCACGGACAGGTGTATTATGGTCACTAAAGGGAAGACTTAAAAATTGCTAAATCTTTGGATCCTCACATGGGTCATTTTTCTAGCCTTGCTTCTTTCTTCCCCTCATCCATGTTTCCGAAACACTTCTATCAATAGCCAAGTGGTACGGCTTCAATTTTTGGTACCGGAACGAACATTGAATTATATCTAAAACCTAACAAGAATAGAGGAGACTGACTTGGGGGTCAAGTTCTTTTATAAAAATTGTTGGTCGTCCTTGTTCCATGAATCGGTCGTTGATCGCGAAGTTCCCTTGCACTTAACACATAATTTAGAATAGTGTACTTTTACTACTTGTTAAAACAAAAAATAAAAGAATATGGATGCAGATATTTTAACTCAAGGATAAAAGCATGTCACCTTATCTGAAACACTTAATTACGAGTTAGTGCTTAATAAAAAATTAAATTTGGTTTAATTAATTAACAAGTCACTTTCAGTCTTTTTCATCAGAAAATGAGCATTTTCCACAATAACGCGGAAACGGTTAATATAATTAAATTATTTAATCCATCATTGCGGACATAATCCAGTCTGATTAATAATAGAGTTTGGTAGTATGTAATTTTGTCAAATTTTTACATGCAAAGCGATTAGTTTACCTAGCAATTAGAACATCACTTTTATACTGCACGAGCGGCGAGCCATTGAAATCGAACTACCAAATAAAATTCCTTTAATTTTTTTTTATAGACGAGCCGTATTTTGACAAGCCGAACGATCGAGCCGTTAAAATCGAACTACCCAATAAAATTCCTTTATTCATTTTTCTCTATGAAAAAAAACATTGTACCTATTTCTATATTTTAATCATGTCAATCATACAGAAAATATGGATTGACTATTTCTAAAATATGCTGAGACAGAGAAATTTAGGACTCATTAATGACAAACTAGTGGATATTATGATTATCTACCCACCAAAGGTACGGTCCTAAATAGCAGCAGTACTCAATCTAACCAATAGAAGCAAATGACGCGGAATTTGAATATTCTTTAGATTTACTTAACAACTTTTTGACTTCATTATTCTTCCCATACCTCAATCATAATCATGACTGGTTTGGGATTTGAATTGGTCAGCAGATGGACCTTCCACTCTTTCTAGATGTTTAGTGTAGTTTAAGTGAAGAATACGTTCAACATTTTATGTAACCAATTATGTAAAAAGTTATGTATTTGTAGCATAACCTTTATGAATTATCCACTATTGTAATGTGAGCCTACTGTTTTAAGTACAAGATACGTCACTTTGAAGAATCGAGAATGTTAAACAATAATTTTAAGTCATATGAAATATGTCGTTGTCGCATTAAATAGAACTAAATAACATTGCAGAAGAAAAAAATAATCAATGAAACATGTTAATTTACCTGTATCATTCTCACTCATATGCCACCAAAATATGATTCTTCAATTTCATTATAACAATTCTTGCCACGTGAGACAAATAGGAACAGTGCTTTGAGGGAGTTTGAATTGGTCAGCATTTGACCCTCACTATACACTTCCCTTATGACCATTGACCGGTCCAAGCACAAAAAAACTCGGTTTCTCAGTCAAATTCAACTCTCCTACTTTCTTTTCCACGTCCCTTTCTTCCCACAAGCAATCCAAAAAGGTCTCTTTATATTCAAATGCTTCACTAGCTATTTAATCAGCATCACCCATAACCCAGTTTTTCACCATAGTGCAAGAATTTCTTAATATCAAAAACCCGACCCACCCTCGATCAGATTTTGCATTTTGCACAGTTGGAATGAACTAGCATATCCTCCAATTCAACGAATTCTTTTCGGCACAATCATAGCTACCCGTGAGAAGGTTAGTGAAACAAGCAAACAAAATGGAGAGCACTTCGACGTGGGAACAACAGATGCTGATTAATGAACTCACTCAAGGAATGGAGCAAGCTAAGCAGCTTCGGTTTTACTTGTGCACGACTTCTCCTTCCGAAGCTCAGGACCTGCTTCTGCAGAGGATATTATCTTCTTACGAGAAAGCTCTATCGATTCTCAAGTGGAGTGGATCAACAGGACAACTCCAATTAGCTGCGCCAACATCAGGTGCACCAGAATCGTCAATATCTGTTGATGGAAGTCCGCGAAGTGAGGAATTGAACAAGACATTCAGGGAACATCAAGAACACAGAGATACATCAAAGAAGAGGTATATTTACTTTTTCAGTTCATCGTGACTTGGAATTCGCAATGTTTTCCGTACCAAACTCAGGGAATTTCCATTTCAATGACATTTTTCATCCTAATATGTATCTCGATTGGTTTATATTTGCAGAAAAATGTTACCCACATGGACAGAGCAAGTGAGAGTTACCTCTGAAAATGGACTTGAAGGACCTAGTGATGATGGATATAGCTGGAGAAAATATGGACAGAAAGACATTCTGGGAGCTAAATATCCTAGGTTTGTTGTCTTGTCCTACACGGAAGACAAATTTCAACTATAAAACAATTGAAGGATTTAAGCCGAATCTAATATAAAGTTCTTGTAGATGTCAATCTAATACAAATCCATTTATATATATGTTTGCAGAAGCTATTACAGATGCACGTACCGTCACGTTCAAAATTGTTGGGCAACAAAGCAAGTGCAAAGGTCTGATGATGATTCCACCGTTTTTGAGATCACGTACAAAGGGACGCACACGTGCAACCAATCGAATAATGCAGTTCTGCCCCCTGCATCACCAGAAAAAAAAGAATTGAACCATAAACCACAGCAACAAAACCAGATGCTTTTCGACTTGCGAGCAAAACTCAGAGTCGACACCAAGGGCCTAGACAATAAAGAGATCCCGCCCCACTTCTCGTTTCCATCAACATTTGCAAGTATCGACTTTGAGAGTCGTATGTTTCCAATCTCCACGCTTGCTGATGACATTCACTTGGGTGCAAATTCTCCTTTGGTTGTATCTCCAGCCCTGTCTGAATCAAATTACTTCTCGGCATCATCAACCTACGAGATGAAGAGATTTAGGGGTGTTCATAATTTGCAACATTTGGAATCTGATATTGCTGAAATAGTTTCAGCCCATGCTTCGACAACCAATTCTCCAATTGGCGGGATGGAGTTTCCTATTGACCCCGTAGAACTAGATCCAAATTTTCCATTCAACGTCCAAGGATTTTTCACATAATCCAACTTTAAACATTGCGAAAGCAGACAATAAAGAAGAACTGATGAGATCATACAAAAACAGTGATTGATCCTTGTGGTTTTACAAATTACGAGATGTCTCAATAATATTAAATATTGTAGTCTATTTTTTATGTACATAAACTATGCTTTTAGCCTTGTTGAAGTTCCAAGCATGCTTAAAACAAAAGAAATTGTAGCAATAATGCTTTTAAATAAAAAGTAACATATGGTATGACAATATGTTATTCATGCGAAGCACTAATAAAAACAGTTACCCTAACATTTGTGAGCTTTGACGTGGCCCATCAAAAGTATGAATACCAAATCCATTAATTAGAAGACATAAAAATTTGTTCATCTCTATTTCTTCGTGCACGGGATTTACGACTACTATA
The DNA here is from genome assembly GCA_903798315.1 of Fraxinus greggii. Taxonomy (NCBI): domain Eukaryota; kingdom Viridiplantae; phylum Streptophyta; class Magnoliopsida; order Lamiales; family Oleaceae; genus Fraxinus; species Fraxinus greggii. Next base: position 6,716 of record CAIGRK010374991.1, on the reverse strand, counting down.
TAGGCACTTTGGTGCAAAACTTGACTCCATAATCTTTGCTGGAATAGTTCATAGCATATTAGTAAGCATGGAAAGTGTGATTGTTTTTGTTAGAGGAGTTTGAGGAACTCTAACCAACACATTTCCTTTCCTAATTCTATTAATCCAGCAACTTTTCTGCCATTAATGTCTGTAAGATCTTATTCAACTTCAGAGTTGGATTCTGAGTTTACCTTCAATTTCCAGTCATTGGCTGGCTGTCTTTGTAACATATCAGGTAACAACAAGACCTTATTGTGAGTATTTATACATCCTTTAACGTGTTGTAACTGTGTCTAATGTTGTCTAGTTATCTTGTAACACGTTTTATGTGTTTCTTTCTATCATTAGCATCTCTTCGTTATTATAATAAGTATCTTTGAAAATCATGTCGGGCAAAATAAGTAACTTAGGTACGTTTAACTTAATTTCAAGTGCAACTAAACATTCTATGATTTGTCAGCAATTGCTTCAAGGATCAACCATGGCATCAATGGAAAAAGCATTTCCGCCTATGGTTTTATTAAATCCAAAACATAAACACTGTAATCCGGTTCTGGTTGCTTCAAGAAATACAAAATCAGTTATAAATTATTGCTTCAAGAGAAAATATTTCGTTCAAGAGAAATTGGAGCCTCTGTGGGACGATGGATATGGGACTCAAACAGCTAAGGATTACTTGGAGGCAGCAAAGGATATGATTATGCCAGATAATGGACCACCCCGGTGGTTTTGCCCGATTGAATCTGGGCCACCGATTGAAAATTCACCGGTTCTTCTGTTCTTACCAGGTATTTGCATGACAATCAATAAAGGATCTAAAAAATCAACACAAATTTTATCATTTATTAATGTACAGTTTGTGTGTTTATAATCCTCTTAGGGGACTTTATGAACTAGTCTTTAATGGAAGTAGAACTCCCTAGGTCGTCCCAAACATAAGAAGGGGCCACTTTATAAACTCACATTTATGAGCTTGTAAGGAGAGAATGTTCAATGTATTTATAAATTCATAAGAGATATTTTTCACGAGTACTATGTGATGCAAGATCGCTGCAAAAGGTACAACACAAAGCATAGGGAGATGTTTTCATCAAACTAACATGACATTGGATCAAGCAAGGTGACAGGAAAATTCACCTAGTCGACTCAATAAGACTTAATTAATTGCTTTGTAGTGATATTATCCTTGTGCAGGGATTGATGGACTTGGCATGGGGCTCATAGTGCACCACAAGGCCATTGGCAAGGTTTTCGAAGTTCAATGTATGCATATTCCTGTATATGATCGAACACCATTTGAAGGGCTTTTGAAATTTGTTTCAGACAAAGTGAGAAGTGAACATTCCTTGTTTCCAAATAGGCCGATCTATTTGGTGGGAGAATCTTTTGGAGGATGCCTAGCACTCTCTGTTGCTGCTTTTAATCCCAATATCGATTTAGTAGTAATATTGGTGAATCCAGGTACCTCCAAACTTCATATTCTTTATAGTTCTAACACGCGAGGAGTATGTCCCCTGCACTTCAAGGGTACGTCTCTTTTTGTAATGTTTCAATCATTTTATTGCAGCAACATCATTCAGCAGGTCACAACTTCAGCCTATGTTCCCTTTCATGGAGGCTTGTCCTAAAGAACTTCATAAATTTCTTCCTTACATTTTTGGCCTCAGATTAGGGAACCCAATCAAGATGGCAAATGTTAATGTCCATAGTCCATTTTCCCCTGCCAAAAAACTGGAAAACTTGTTTCATGATGTAAAGGCTCTGGTGGAAGGTGCCACTCTCTTCGCTGATCTTTTGCCAAAGGAAACTTTGTCCTGGAAATTTAAGTTGCTTAAATATGGAGCTGCACATGCCAATTCACATCTCCATGCTGTGAAAAGTGAAGTACTTGTGCTTGCAAGTTGCATGGACAACATGCTTCCTAGTGCTGCAGAAGCAGGGAGACTCTTGGACTCACTCGAGAATTGCAAAGTCAGGTACTATTTGGTCATCTCGTCTAGTAGATTAAGCTATAGTTTTGAACTGGAGCCATTGTAGTAATTTACCAATTATAGTAAGTTGTCGCACACATTTTTGTATTAATTGCTCTAGTTTCTTACATTGTATTGAGGAATCCAGGAGGACATTTTTCCTTGAAGCTTCAACCTTGTTAACTATGACAGTTGTGAATATAAAAAGACTGTAGGACAATATAGTTTGAGCTGCAATCACGGTTTCTGCCAACTTGAGTGTAATAACAATACAACAATCATAACAAATCATCCCAAGGAGCTATCTGCGTCAAGTATTTCAATTGAAAGACAATGTGAGACAATTAGATTAGATGGAGAGGTTTAAGGAATAGAAGACAATGCCCAAAATCTGTAGCAGTAAGCAGTGGCAGAGCCAGCACCCGGCATACTGGCTCCGCCGGAAACTTTTTTTTCCCCCTAACTTTTACATTCAAAGCAAAACACTATAAATTTATGTGCTTATACGTAAGTGTTTCGCTTCTTGTTTAGTTTATTATTGCTATGGATTAGGATTAGGGCTTACTTCGAGATGGGATATTTATTTATTTAAACTTTGTTTTAAACAGATACTTCCCCGACAATGGCCATACACTTTTGGTAGAAGATGGGATCAATCTTTTGTCAATCATCAAAGGTACTAGCAAATACCGGCGTTCTAAAACCCATGATTTCGTCTCAGATTTCATCCCTCCCAGTAAGTCAGAATTCAGGGGCACATTCAATGAACTACTGGGATTATTCCGCCTTGCTACAAGCCCTGTAATGTTTTCAACTCTGGAAAATGGAAAAATAGTGAGGGCCCTGTCGGGGATTCCAGATCGAGGCCCGGTTTTGCTTGTCGGTAATCACATGTTTTTCGGGGCAGAAATTGGAGGCATTGTTGAAGAATACTTGAGAGAGAAGAAAATCACGCTTCATGGAGTTGCGCATCCTGAAATCTTCTCAGAAAATATTGAAGCTCCTTTACAGGTTATTTATGGTTTCGATAGGTTTAGAGTATTCGGGGCAGTCCCTGTAACAGCAAGAAACTTTTACAAGTTACTGTCGAACAAATGTCATGTTCTTCTCTATCCCGGCGGTGTACGGGAGGCGTTACACCGGAAAGGAGAAAAGTACAAGATGTTTTGGCCGAAGGAGCCCGAATTCGTAAGAATGGCATTAAAATTCGGGGCGACAATTGTTCCGTTTGGTGTAGTTGGTGAGGATGATATAATGGAACAGTTTCTTGATTACAATGATGTGATTACAATTCCTGTTATTAAGGAATTGATAAAAACAAGAAATACTGTTATGACCAAAGTAAGGACAGGGACTCAAGTGAAGGGAGAAGTAGGAAATCAAGATTTTTTTGTTCCAGGGATTTGTCCGAAAATTCCAGGCCGGTTTTATTTTCTGTTTGGGAAGCCAATTGAAACAAAGGGAAGGGAAGAGCTTCTGAAAAACAAAGAAGCTTGCAAGGAACTTTATTTGCAGATAAAATCTGAAATCATAAGAAATATGGATTATTTGCTCAAGAAGCGAGAGGAGGATCCATATCGCCATGTATTTGAAAGGACAATATATCGAGCTCTTTCGGGTCCTGTTGATCAAATTCCAGCGTTTGATCCATGATTTCATGTTCAGTTTGAAGGTTTAATTCATGATTAAAATTCTGTTAATCATGGGTTGTTCGAAATAAAAAACTTACATACATTCTCCATTTCAAGCGGACGCTCTGTTATATTTCTTTCTTTACAAAATAAGTAACAATTAATTCTCATTTTCATTTGATGTTAAATTATAATGAGTACATGTTCGGTTTTTAATGTACGTTTTACAAAACAACTTAAGCTTCGCATAAAAGGCTACCTTATGAAGAGCATGCTTAAGCAATGTGGAATTGCATCCACAGCCAATCAAGCATAGAAGTTAGCGCAACCCATTAGCAGGTAAAGGCAAACTCAATGCTCATGCATGACTATCGAACTTGGCATGAGTGTGCCCGCAAAGCAACGTAGGATGGAGCTAACCACAAATTTAATAACTTTTACGAAAAAAAGGCAACAAAGTTTAGTAGGACTTCAAGTAATCATAAAGTGGTGCCACAAGAATTTTAAGAAGCGTAAGCATGCCCATCAGGATATGTTGATTCTACAATGTTACTCTAGCTTCTTAATCGTTAAAATCAAAGTAGCCACATTTTCTCATGTTGCTGAGCTCAATAACTAAATTCTACCTTACAAGAATCCTGTAGTATTCTCGTTCTTCGAATTCTAACTGAATTTTAATGTAAAATGTTCTGTTACATCATAAATCAACCAAAAAAGAAGCAAATTAAAACCACTCACCATGAGTCACAATATTAGCTTCCTCCTTTTTGTTTATACAAGGAATTCTTCTACCTCTTTTGAATATGTAACATGCATGCCACCTATATATATCAAAAATGTTATCCTGACAAGTCTTATCTTGTTCACTTGGAGAGAACCATGAGTAAAGTTCTTCTACCACATCAACAAGTGGACAGTCTTATCCTGTCCACCGCGAACCGTGAGCAGAAGAACAATTTCACTATATATATTATTTGTGATTTAAACAAATTGTAGAGTATTATTATATACTAATGTGAATGTCTATGCAAGTATTACTTTATTGAATAAAGCTATATGTACATTGTTGGTTGACAAAGTATTTGACACTCTTTCTATATGACAAAAATTTAGACAATGATATGATGGTCGTGGATAAAATAAATGTTGTGTAAACCTTAATGTAAGCTATTATGTATATACAACATAATTGTATTTTATTAGACTCTTAAATCGATACACACAAATTTACTTATGAGATATTCTTACACTTGTTCTCTGTTCCTATCTTCAAGGAACGTGATGGGGTCAGAATATTTTGCCAATATGTAAATCGAATTTCATAGCACGTTTTAAATTCATTATACGTCCCATCAGTCACCAGTTTTTATTCATAGTACTTTATTTTTTTAAATTTAAACACGCCATGAGTTTTTCATTTCTTGATTTTGTTTTGAAACAGTTCTCAAATTTCTATCAACTTTCTGACATTGTTGAACTAATATTCCATTTCTAAACCCTAATTCTATATTCCGCTGTATCGCCTTATTATTTGACAAAGTACTTAATAAAAATAAATGAAATATATGATTAAAAAGTTGATAGATTATTGTTAAAATCCAAGGAAAAAAGTTGCAAGTACAGGAACGAAAAAAATACAGGAAATTCTACAGAAATTTTAATTCTACTCACATGGAATGAGGGATCCGTATGAATTAAATATTGCTAAAAAAATGAGGCCCACCGGGTAATTTCCTGTACCCATGACATCGTGAAATCCAAGGATAAGTTCGATTCTAGTTCAAATAATAAACAACATAAACTCGACAAAAAAAAAAAGATGTTGCCTTGTTTGTTTCGAATTAAAATCAGATCTTAATCTAAGTCTAAGTCAAACAATCAATATTAAACACATCTTCATGAATGACACAACTTTTAAACCACACATTTCAACAACTTCTATTATATTCTATTAAATATCCAATTTTTATTTTCACCAAACACCCGCGTATTGACTTTTACACCAATCCAAAAAAAACATAAAGAAAACAGACCTTCCATGGCTAAAGAAAACAAATAGAACATGTTATGTTTGTATATCAGAAACTAGGGTTCAGCAATCACCTCCTAAGATAAGGCACAATTGAATCCTTCCCAATACACTTAAACGTCTTGATCCTTGCCGCCGCCAGCCACAATCTCCATAGCACGTGCTGCTGCAATTCTCTTAATATCTTCAATCACCGCCTCCATTTCATCAAGTTCATTAATCTCTAAATCTCCAATCGTCAAATCCCATTCCTGCCTCCCGTTCCCCATCACCTTCTGAATCTTCCCCTCAGCCTTCGACAGCGGTAGCATCACCTTATCCTCCACCGCCACCATCCAATTTCCACCATGCACTCGTTCATCACCATTACCATTGGAAAGGTACCGATTTACCACTGGGTCGATGGCTGGGTGCCCAAAAGCAAAAATGTTTCCAGCCTTGGAGAGAGTGATTACTGTCGCTTCTGCTTCACACTTTGAGCACAGATCTTTGGCTTTCTTGAAAAGGCCCTGGCGTCTCTTTGTGAAAGTTGTGTGCCTTTTTGATATGTTCTCGATTGCCTTGATTTCTACTTTTCTTCGCACCATGATTTCTCGTGGGTTTGATGAATAAGGAAATCGTAGGTTTTCTCCGATTCTGGAGAATCTGAATGGGAATTTTACAGTGAGGGTCCGTTTCATAGCAGGGTGAAAAATGGGTTTTACGTGAAATTGATTTTTCTAAAATTATTTTACCAGAAATTATAATTAATTGTGTTTGATTAGGATAATTTTTTATGAAAAATGTTGAAAGTTTGGTGTTCGTTTGGCTTCGTTTTTTATGATAATTCTCTATTAAATTGATAATGTTTTCTATCATTGGATCTAGAATTTATTCCAAATTTCAAAAATTAAAAATAAAATTGAAAAACATTAATCATATCGAATATCATTCGTTTGACTTTGTTTTACATGAAAATTATCAATAAAAATAAAAAAAAAATTTATCATTGTGTCTAAAACTTTTTACAATTGTCAAAAAAAAAAAAAAAAAAAAAAAAAAAAAAATTTAAAAACAAAAAAAAAA
>CAIGRK010374985.1:0-24902 GCA_903798315.1 Fraxinus greggii | reverse complement strand
TTGGTTCAAACCAACCCAAATCGACCGAATCGGTTTGCTTCGGTCGGTTTAATCGGTTTTTCGATTTTTTTGCCCATGGTTAAAAAAGAAGATTTTTTTTAATGTGTAATATTATTTTATTGGAGAATGTATTGTTAAAAAGAAAGAGAAAAATGTATTAAAATTTTATTGGGGACCAAATAGGATGAGCCAAGTCAAACCAATACGATGAATCAAACGAGTTCTACGTCATGAATTTTGAAAATCCTAAGTCGCCATTCCCAATAGAGAGGGCAAAAGAGTCTAAGGAAGTCGGCTGGCGTGACCTTCTTTTACTTCCAATAAAGTATCTACAAAAAACTCTTTAAACATGAGATGTTCTCTATTTTAAAAAGTCAGCATTTAAAATTATGCTCCAATAAAATTATTTAAATTACCATTTAATTTAGAGAGTGGATTCCAAATCCACTCTTTATAATTAAATGCATTCAAAGTGATTTAATTTTCAATGTAGGAAAATAATAAAATAATCAATAAAACTGAATGTACAGCCCTGATTCACAATTTTTTTCACGGCCCAACTCCCATGTGAGGGGCTGAAAAAAAAAACTGTGAATCAAGGCTGTAACTCTAGCATGGTTCTAAAATAATCTAAAGAAAAGTTANCAAAAGAGTCTAAGGAAGTCGGCTGGCGTGACCTTCTTTTACTTCCAATAAAGTATCTACAAAAAACTCTTTAAACATGAGATGTTCTCTATTTTAAAAAGTCAGCATTTAAAATTATGCTCCAATAAAATTATTTAAATTACCATTTAATTTAGAGAGTGGATTCCAAATCCACTCTTTATAATTAAATGCATTCAAAGTGATTTAATTTTCAATGTAGGAAAATAATAAAATAATCAATAAAACTGAATGTACAGCCCTGATTCACAATTTTTTTCACGGCCCAACTCCCATGTGAGGGGCTGAAAAAAAAAACTGTGAATCAAGGCTGTAACTCTAGCATGGTTCTAAAATAATCTAAAGAAAAGTTAATTAAAATAAAAGATAAATAAAAATAATAAATATTTTTTGGAAATAGTAAAATTAAGTGTTAAATATAAAGAGATTGTTGGAGTATTTCAAAATTTTAACTTTGTAAATTTTTAGATACTCTCAAAATGTGCTCTTTAAAAATAGAGAGTATAATGAAGATGTTCTAAAATGAAAAAGTTTCGAAAAACGTGTGGGGGTAAATTGAGTGACAGATCTGATGAATTTATTAATAAAAGAATTGTCCCAATAACAGTGGATGTGGATCCAACCCCATTGGCTCCCCTCCACTCCATCGCTGCTGATGCTGATGTGAGTAATGTTATTTATTATTATAATAGTGAAATATTGATAATGTGCAATAATGAAATTTGACAGTTCAATTTTTATGAGAGATGTGGAAAAAAGAAATGTAATGAATAATAGAATGACACATCATCGATATTTCATCATCATTATGATAAGTAGCATTACTTAAAAAGAATACACTTTTCTATTTTACCCTTCCTATCATTCGAAACAATCTTTTATTTTTTGGATTTCACATCGATAAGAAAATTAGCGGTTTCGATTCGACTTCGGGGGCCGATAATTTTTTAATTCAGCTCTACCGGGCAGGAGTGGCTTTTTGTTAGACGTGGTTGTACCAACAAAACAAAAAAAAAAAAAGAACGCGTTCTATAATAAAATAACAATATTATGGGCCTTTTTTTTGTGACAAAATATTTAAAGCTGAAATGAAAAGGTACGTGTTTTTCAGCTGGTTCAACTATGTCGTTTTCTGAACCCCCCAAACACGACCTAGTAAAAGGACGAAGACTAAGAGAAACCTCCGCAAAATTCAAGCCCCAAACCCTTTTCGATTGTTGTTTCAGGTACTAATTACTTTCTCTCTGTAATTTCCTTTTGATTTTTTAAATTTAAAGTTGAATGCATAAATGGCTTCAGTTTATGTATGCATATATATGCAAAATCTGAATGTTCGTGTTCAATTTATATTACGGAATTTAAGGTTTCATGTCAATTCCTTTAATATGAGGCTTGTATGGAAATGTGTTATTCTACACTTGCGGAAAAAGACAAGATTTGGTGTACTTATGCTTGATAGTTGTGTTTTTTGTACTTCTTTACTGTTTGGGTAGAATTATTAATGAAATTGATGGGCTGGTCTGTCTAGTTGTGATAGCGTAAATTATTAGTGCTTTCTAATGAAATTGCTGGTTCCTCCAAATTAAATATCAGTGTAATATCTAATTTCTACAAGGAAATCTCTGTGGTAGGAATCAATTAACCCACTTTACTTGCTTACAGAACAATGAATGTTGGGTTATGGGATCAACAACGAGATCTGGCTGATGAATATAGTCTTGCGTGATACAATGAGTAGCTACAGTTTCATGATAATTGTGTGAATGGAACATGCTGTGGATTTCATATAATTCAGTGTTGTCTTATGGCGATCACAATGATAAACACTGCATTACTCGGTGCCCTTTTGCCTTCCTTCACATTCAATAAATAATGCTAATAACTCCACTGAATCTTCATTTCCTTTTTCAATTTTATTTCTATGCTGGAGAGGGGAGGCTAAATAGCTTCTTCCAGTTTGCCTTCCGGGTATGATGGAACAGGTGGGGGGAAAAAAGGACAAATAACTTATATGTGACTCTTGACTATCAAGATAACCCATTGTGCATTTCTGTATGAGTTGGAAGACCAGAAAATAAATGGAATATTACTTAATATTCTTGCTTCGATTTATATTTTAATTTCTATTATATGCTATGATAAACGAACTTTGTTAGTTGAAATTTATTATAAAGGAAACAACAAGAGTTGCCTGAAATTATCTTAAATTTAGTAAAAGAAGTGTTGTAGTGAGAGACACGGGACTCAATGTCTTAATTTTCAAGTTATCATATCTGTATTCATGAATAATCAAATAATATTTTTTCGAAGAAATGATCTTCTACTTGTCTTCTTTCCTTGTTTTATGCTACCAGCAAATGATACCCAACCTCCATTCTCTTATCTCCAATTCTACGTGATGATTTTCGTTTATAAAGGTCACTAGAAAACACTCTCTCACTAATGACTGGAAAGCTAAGAATGCTCACTTCTCTCATTACCTTGCTTATATCTAATTGAATATTAAAGTACAGTAAGATTGTAGCGCTATTTTCAACAGAAAGTTCATTCTTACGTGCTGATGTTGAATTATTATGATTGTTGTTCTAGTCAGATTTTTAAGCATGATTACCTAAAAGATCTTCATTTTTGGATACTGCTATTGTTATTCTCTCTTGTGGTGCAGGGGTTTGAAATGTCACGATCACGTTGGATGCTGTTTATCATTGATATAATTGAATTTATGTAAAGCTTGATATCTTTATGCTAAGTATCTCCTTAAAACTTTTGATGCATAAAAATCAGGCTAGAAGAATAGTTATTTTCATGAGTTATTGCCAATGCTGTCATTTGGTATTTAAACCTGAGTTCATTCTATTCCCTTTTTAGCAAGACATACTGGTTGACAATTTTGGGGTCATCGTTATCAATAGATATAAAGTCCTATGACATCTAAACACTTCTTTTCACAATTTTATAAATAAAATCAGCCTCTGGGTTGTCATTCCTTCTGAGAATGCTATGGTTCGTTAGAAAAACCTATAGTTTGTCTTTTTGTTTTTCCCAATGATCAAATTAAATATTCTCTTCTCTTGCTGCCAACTGCATTAAACTTTTCCTGTGTATGAGAATTAATAATAATTATTGATATAAATTTTCAGAAAACCGGCTATATGCTTGGACCACCATAGAGAACTAGAAGGTTTGCATGCATTATTAGTTATCATACACTTCATGTTTTACTGGATCTCTAGCTCTCATAAACTGTTTCCAGTTGACTACCTTCAGAAAATACGAATAAGGATATTGTTTACTTGGTTTAATTCTCGCCATTTGTTTTTACTTCCCTGTTCTTTTCTTTTTTATTTAAAAAAAAAAAAAGATTTACTCTAGAAGGCAAAATTTATTTGTGCCTCAGATTACTGATAATCCATTCAACGGTTTGTTTACCCTGGGGCCTGGTTCTCTTTTAATGTTGAAATATTTGATTAATTCTACTTAGTTTTCCCAGAACTTGGGTCAAGAACCGTCAAAATTGCAAATTGGAATATCAAAAGGGTGTGCATAAATTCTAGTTCTTTTTTTCTTTTCCATTGTTCATGTCTTGTCAAGTGTGCACTCATATTTACTGTTCTTTTGCTGATTTATCCACATGTATTAAATTAGAACTATTGACAAAGTTTTCAACATGACCTGCAAAATGATTCTTAAAAACTTCTATAGTTTCCATTTGAATATCTTTTAAAACATTTTTTGATGTACCAGGGGATGGAAATATCGTTGCTGAAGTCACTTCTCAACAACTTCACAAGTTTTTTTCAGTTGGCGTCTTGTGAAGGCATAAAATATGAACCGGCAGAGAAATATCATCAAAAGATTGAAGAAAGATTAAAGTTGCTAAAGCCGATACTTGATGCCTTTGTTGATGCTGAAATTGCTTCAGATGAAATGCTTCAAAAAGCATTAGCTGGACTCTACCAATCTGTTGGCGAGTTGAGAGAGATATTTGAAAAATGGCAACCTCTGATGAGTAAAGTTTATTTTGTATGTGATAAGATCTATAATTTTAGCTATAAATATAGCTTTTCTAATGCAGCCTAAATGCAAAAGTTGAAACAGAGAAAAAGAAATAGAGTGAATGGTTGGGATGCTTGCTTGATGGTTTCAGTGATTTATTTATGCTAACTCGAATAGAGCTTCTTACGTACTACTGAAATAATTTTCATCTTGCTGATGTTTGCTTGCTATTAGGTTTTACAAGTTGAATATCTGATGACAAAGATCGAAACTTGCTGTTTGGAAATTCCTGAGTTGCTGAAATCCTCTGATCATCTCTTAGCTGCTGAACTGAGTGCTGCATCTCTCGAGGTAATAGCTAGCAGTGATTTATATTTGTCCACATTTTTCCATTCTAAATTAATTTTAACTTGTGATTGCAGCACCATGTACAGAAAATTAAGCATATGAGACATGAAGAAACATCATCGATAATCATGAAAGCGATTAAGGATCACATGGACAGCGCTGGAGCCAGCTCAGAGAGTCTGGCGGTACTTGCTGATATCTTGAGCTTAAAGTCAAATCAGGAAGTTCTAATAGAGGCTGTGGCCCTTGAGAAATTGAAAGAAACTGCTGAACATGCTGGAAAACGTGGTGAAATTGAACATATTGATCATATGATTGCTCTGATTACCCACATGCATGAACACCTCGTTATGGTGAAACTTTCCACCTGTAACGCAGTACCAATACCTGCCTATTTCATTTGCCCTCTCTCACTTGAACTCATGGTCGACCCTGTAATTATTGCATCTGGACAAACTTATGAGCGGGCTTTTATTCAGAAGTGGATTGATCTTGGGTTTACTGTTTGCCCAAAGACACGGCAAGCCCTATCTCACACCAGTCTTACTCCTAATAATATTGTGAAGGGAGTGATTGCAAATTGGCATGAGTCAAACAATATGAAGCTGCCAGATCCCAAAAATTATAGTGGGACCAGGAGGGCCAATCATTCTACCACACCTGATCCAACCGTGTCTTTGAGTTCTCCATTAAAGAGTTCAATCTCATCTAATGGATTCCTGCGAGAAGTTTCATCTGCATCTCATCCTCGTTCATTGTCAGAGATTTCTTTATCAGGAGCTGCCGTAAATGAGAACGATACTTTGGACATTGGAAGAATATCCATGAGATGTTGTGAAGACATAACAGATCACTCAGGAGAGAGAAGTTTGAACACAGGAGATAAACTCTCAATGTCACCATCTAGAGAGAGCAATGCTCATGGTGAGGAACTGTCGTTTTCTGGCATGATCAGTTTATCCGCCTGCACACTTTCTGATTTTAATTCATCGCACGGAACACCTGGTGATGGCAATGACGTGGCATTACGGGATGCTGCCTATTGTAGTGATGCTTCTGGAGAGCTTATTTCAGAGCCCCAACCTGCTGCCAACTTGAAAGCCCCACCAAGTGAGCCCGACTTATCATCTCGGCTCGAGACAGGATCTAATTGCCAAACAATTGGGGCTGAGGCGTTAAAGAAATTTATTCCAAGTGTAGTTTCTTCTGCTGCAGTTGAATTGAGGACTGATTTTCTGGAAGTTGAAACTCAAGTTATGAAGCTGGTTGAAGACTTGAAGAATACTTCCCTTGATGTACAGAAAAATGCTACAGCTGAACTTCGGTTACTTGCTAAGCATGATACAGATAATCGGATTTTAATTGCTAATTCTGGAGCCATCAGCTTGTTGGTAAATCTACTGCGTTCCACAGACTCACTTGTACAGGAAAACGCCGTTACTGCTCTCCTCAACCTATCAATTAATCTTGAAAACAAGGCTGCAATTGCAAATGCTGATGCAATTGAACCCCTGATTCATGTTCTCGAGACAGGGAGCGTAGAAGCTAAGCAGAACTCTGCTGCAACCCTTTTTAGTCTCTCGGAGAGTGAAGAAAATAAAATCAAGATTGGCAGGTCTAGGGCAATTAAACCCCTAGTTGATTTACTTGGAAATGGAACTCCAGGGGGCAAGAAAGATGCTCTGAAAGCTCTTTTTAACTTGTCAAAATTTCACCCGAACCAAATCCGAATTGTGCAGGCAGGTGCAGTTAAGTATCTTATAGAGTTGATTGATCCTGCAGTAGGGATGGTTGACAAGGCAGTCGCCCTTTTGTCTAATCTTGCAAATACTTACGAGGGGAGAATGAGAATTGGCCAGGACGGGGGAATTCCTGTCCTAGTCGAAGTTGTTGAGCTGGGATCTGCTAGAGCTAAGGAGAATGCAGCTGCTTCTCTCCTGCAGTTATGCACTAAGAGTGGTAGAAATTTCAAAGAGGCTCTCTTGGAAGGAGCTATTCCCCCACTCGTGGCATTGTCGCTGTCCGGGACGATAAGAGCCAAAGAAAAGGTGCAATTAAAAATTTTTTCTCCGTATTTTTAAGATTGCATATTCAATGGTTTTCGTTCTTGCAGGCTCAGGCACTTCTTAACTACTTCAGAAGCCAGCGACGCGGCCTTTAGGGGACTGATTTTCCTTCGGAATAGTGGCATCAACATATAATGAGGTATATTTTGTATCCAATGTCTATATCAGTATTGCATATAATGATAGGATTCTTTTTTCTTTTGCTTTGATTCCTTTTGTAACTTTATGGAAATAAAAATTGATATACGAAAGACTTGATTTGTGTCTCTCCCAAAAAATGACGTAGCTATACGCAGAATAATATTTTGTACTTGTAAGCTTTTCGTTTAGATTTATACTGTATACTAAACACATGGTGATTTATCTCCTTCAAATTTTGTTGTCCCGTTGCAGTATTTTATACACTTTAATTGTTACATCAGAAATTTATACACTTTCACAATAATTCAACTTCGAGCATCGAAGTCCAATTGATCGTCACATTGAACTTCAATAGTCGATGAGACTAGGATTCCCACTATCGTGGCTGAGCAGGCATATTGAGCTTATTCGGCATATTTTACTCTATTAGCACCCAATCAGGCTATAGTACATCATCTTCTATATCATTTTTTACATTGTATCACGTGGTAATATATCATTGAATAGTTTTAAAAAAATAAACTATATTTCCTTCAATCATTTTTTAACACCAAATCAAATGTTAAACTAGATGTACATCTAGCATTTTTTATTAGCACCACGGGATTGACGAGAAGTTGAGCCAACAAATTTTAAATGAATCCTTATTAAATATATTTTAACTTGGTGCAAGTTGGCAAAAGCTTGTTGATGGTAGGTTTTATAGAATATGTAGATGGTAAGTAAAGTATTTTTTTCATCAATTTAAAATGAAAAATGCTAAGCGTCACACTCCCCTCACAGGAGGGTGCCCACTGCCAATAAAGTATTCGTGGGCCCCCCTCACAACACCCGTGTACGTGTTGCTGTCTTCATTTAAAAAAATCAAATATAAGTCTTGACAAACATGTACTTATTTTTTATGCAAAATATTGCACAGAGGCCAAGGCCAGTGACATCACACGTATAATGGGTAGGTCCATATTTACAGCGTATTCGATAGAGATTAAAAGTCAATTAAAATTGAAAATATAGCCGTTATTGAATTTTCTTTATCTAATAAAAGTTAAATTTTTCAATTTTAATTCGATTTTTATCTCTACCAAATGCGCTCTTAACTTCCCAACAATCCATTGTGTATCCATTAAAGCTCAAAACTCTTGCACAAAGATAAAGACAAGCCACCCCATTTCTTTCTCAAATCTCTCCTTCACCACATAACCTTGTTTTTTTTTACCATTTCGTGCTCTGTTTCTTTTTCAAATTCATTTTTAATTATATTTTTTTTAATAAAAAGATTTTGGACATGAATTTAAATTTTTTTTTTATTTTTAATTAAACATTTTCCAAATAGATTTTAATATCAATAATGCTAAATATACATTCATTGTCTTACGTTATTTTTGACATCATCCATGTTTTCAAAATATTGTAAACAAGAAAATTGTTTTTTTTGAACTGTTTAATAGTGTACTGTCACGTAAAAAAATGTAAATAATAATATAAAATATAATATATATATATATGTAACATGATTGTTTTAGTATACAAACGTATCTTAATCGTGATGTATTCGTCTCCCATATTCAATGTCTTAAATTCTTAATTAATATCCAATCGTGTCTGTCAAAAAATTGCTATCAATGGTTCCTAACTAATTCCAACATGCAACTGCCACGTGAATAAAAAATTACTAGAATGATTCAGCTGCAGTAAGAAATATTTCTGACTTTGCCGACATCTATAAATGTGTTTAAACTAAAGTTGTCTTATCATCTTCACATTCTCTCTCTACGTTCTATGGTGAGAGAGAGAAAATGAATCATTTTTAAGAAAGAACATCTGACTATATCTACCAGGGATCGCGCCTTTTTTATGTGAATTGATTTTTGGGAGGTTAAATCATGGTGGGAATTTTCTCCAGATTTTCTGTCAGCAAAGCTGGTCATCGGAGGACTCAAAGTGCACTTGTAACACCTCTCTCTCTCTCTCTCTCTCTCTAAAATTTCTTGAATTAATTTCTTGTTTTATGAAGTGGGTTAAAGGGTTGTTTCCGTTTTATCTGATAATACGTTTACGCGATTAATAAATTCTGTGTTGGTTGTTTTTACTTGGGTTTTCGGATCTATACTGTTTGTGTTTGGAAAGTTTTGAAGTTGGAGGCAGTATGATGTGCATCGACTTGGTCTGCGGGTTTCTTGATCTCTGATTTTGGATATGATTGTTTAGATTCTTTTAAGAACTTGTTGGTACTTAGAGTTTCGTCCCAGAAATTACCTATTAGGTGAAGTAGCAAATCCAAGTGACCATCTCGATGTTGAACCAATGCGGATTTTTGTTCACACATCTCTAACATAATGAAATATTTCTTATAATCATTGCCCCCTCTAATGATCATCACATCTCCCCTCAATTTATGACCCCTTTCGAGATCTGTGTTGTTTCCACTGCGCCAGGCCAGCGTTACCATGGAGGCAGTACCACCTCGAGATTTCACTTTCACAGAATCTCTCATCTTTACCTTTTCAAGATATTCTGCAAACATCTGGAGATTAACCCTGCAAATCCACACGACTTGGTTTTAGGCACAGGCACGACTGATACCTTTTTGGGACATGGCTTTATCCCAAAAAAGTTAACCGTTAGGTGGACAACGCAATACCATCCCATGTTTAGCTGGGGTGGGACTTTGTTGTACGTTGCCAACATAATTTTAAGTTACTTCTGAGCTACCATCTTTTGCTTGGAGCAGCATCGGGTTCCTAACTTCCCTAGGACGTTTCACCTAATGATATTGGAATCATTTAGCAAATTCTAGGTAGCCAGTCTGTTCTTTGCTTGATTTCCCAGTTTGAACAAAGCCTATCAAATGCTTCTAATTGGTAGTTAAATAATGTATAGGTAGGTTTATTCTGAAACATAATTTTGTTGAAAATCTATTGATTTCTTGGTCATTTATAATCAATCACTTGATTCTTCTTTACCATTTGATGCATTATGGAAGATATTCTCCTATAAGTAGTTGGTTATGGTATGTTAGGTAACATGTTCAGCTGTCTAAGTGCTTATGGTGAGTTGTCTAAATGTGCAGGATGAAAGGGAAGCATTGCCTTCTAGTTCAGAGGTGACGGGTGCTGTTACTGCAGCTGCATCTGCATCTGCATCTGCAGCTGCCACACACGGGATTGAAGTTGCTGTGGAATTCAAGCCAATTGAACACCCAACTGAACCACTTGACAATGATCAGCCAATACAGTGCCCATTACCCGAACCATCAATTCTTAATGTGAGCTTGACTTCTTTTGATCCTTAGAATTTGAATGGTAAATCAAAAAGCATAAGATTTCAAGTCAAACAAGCATTTTCTGTCTTTTGGTTGCTGATTTATGAAATACTACCTGCCTTAGTTCCATTTTCCATGTCAAACATTTTGTCAAAGCTTTAAGCCATGCCATTTCTTTTGATGTATACTGTATATACTGGTTAGCTATGCAGTTTTAGACTTAGTGTCACATTTGTATAAACCCTCTTTGATGGGATTGTTTTTGGACGTATGGGATGGTAGGGACATGTTTTGCATAGACTAGAGGCTGACGTGAGATAAGAGTGAGACTATCTCGATAATACAAGCCAGAAAAGGGAGGGCTAGACTAAAACTATCATGGCCTTTTGTAGTTGCTAGATCTTCCAGGAGATATAGCTAATAAACAGAACGAAGTGGAGAAAAGTGATTCGTGTAGTTGACTCGAAATTTATTGTGAACGAGGATTAGTTTGTTGTTGACCATGTCAGGCTTGTATATTAGTTACGACAAATTTCCCAATTATTGAATCCAGCATGATAAGAATTCGTTTGTCTAATTGTTTTCTATAGAGTTATTGTTTTGCGGAGTTGAAAATTAACTTATTCCAACATTCGAAGATGAAAACTACTTATTCTTTCTGAACCTGAGATGGGCTGGACTTTATCATTTTGTTCAATTTTTAGCTATCCTTCTAAAAGATTCAAGTAAATCAATTTTTATTTCAATCTTGGTCTGCCTCATCATCTTCTAACTTGTTTTAGTGGAGTGTATCCCTCTTGTGAATGGAAGCTTAGTTAGGTCAACACAAGATATTGCGATAATCTGCTATGTGCAAACCAAGAATACTTTTCAGCCTGGGAAGGTGTCATTCTGTACTTTTTAAGATATCAAGCTTAGTATCTATTTATCGTAATCACAATTTGTTTGCATGAGATAAGCTGATAAGCTCTGTTGTCATTATTGTTACATTACTTTCTAACGTTACAGTGAAGTTGACAATGACAAATATATCTTGTAGTTCCATAAACTACACATTTCTTCTCTTTTCTGGTCGGCACATGATATCAAGGGTTCAAAGTCAGCACAAAGCTACTTCTTTTCTGTTCTAACATGATAATTAGACTTCGTGTATTACATTTGAACACTCTTTCAGTAATATTCCATGGGTGGAACCTTGTGCTCTTCTTTCTTAAAATTTTTCCCTGTATTATTCTTGAACTTTCATTTCAGTATTGAACCTCAATGTGTAAAAGAGAGTGGGCAGGAATTTTTTGAAAAATTAAACTGTTGAAAATTCACAACCTCTTTAAGTTACCGTTTAAGAAAAAGTTCTTATGTATTGGGTGGCGGCGATTTAACGATTGTTTAGGTCATTATAGTTAGAAATGACGATATGATAAGATTTCTCCCCCAAAATACCCAACAATTAATATATATATATATATTTTTATTTGGTCATCAGGATGGAAGAATATGGAAGGAGCGAGTGTCTTCAGGCTTTCAAAGGAGGGCTGATATGCCGAACATTCCTAAACCACCAACTCCTGTAGAATCCGTGACTCCTGGAACAAGACCTCGGCCCCCTAATCGAGTTATTCTGCCATCAGTCAGTGCCCCAGAACACAGCATCCTTAAGCTGCTCGAAGAGTCTGGTATCTAAACTTAAACATCGATTTATCACAATTGGAATACTTTCTCATAATATTTGGTTAAAGCTTGATTTTGTTCTGTTCTCACCCTTAAAAGCTTCGTTTCTTGCTCACATTTTCGACCAATTATATATTATATGAAAGAAAAGCTCAAGCCACATGTATATTTTGAGAAATGATTGAAATTTTATTTTTTGTCTTGAGGTTTTAAGAACAAAAACATACAGTACACATCATGATTGACATATAAACCTAAACAAAATGTAAAACTCTAAACCTGTCCCAAGAACATAGATGTATATCCAAAGCTGAATCACATCTGATATACATGCACCAGGGAGAAATGAAAAAACACATGCATGCATAGAATAACAAAGGCATCCAAACCTTAAACAGGCAATTTGGGAACTTGAAATGGATGCTCGAAAGTGGGATTCACGAGGCGTCCCAGAGGTCCCCGGGAACTTCCATGATTCATCCATGGCTTCCTTTGCCACGTCCATCCCCCCTCTTCTTTCCCGGGAACGCTTTTCGAAGCCCAAGTTGAACTCAAAATGATGAGCAAAAGAAAAAGCAAATTGAGTATGGCTCTCAATTTCACCATTTTGTTTTGTTATTTGGCATAAGAATGGTGGGATTGGGTGAAGTAATATAGGGAAAGAGGATTAACTTTCCTTTGTTTGGAAGTCATATGGGAATCATTTTGTCTCTTTGGGATTGGTTTTCTTGGTGGGGTTAGTTCTAGTGGTGTTGCTGTCATGATTCTTTTAGGGAATTAATTAAGGCACTCATCATGGTTATGATAATTGATTACTATTGTCAAATTTGGCATAATATTCAATGTGACAGAGGAGTTGTTAATCCAGCATAAGTTTTTACGTTTAGGACGACCTGACCCTTGTTGGACCTGATAGCATGTGTATAGCACATATTATTGGTTTAGGTGTTCACCTCGGCACCGTAGGCGTCCTACATCGGGCCACATCAAAGTTAGTTCGCACAATATCCCTATTCTATTGATTTTGATCCTAGCCAAGTTCATGTCCATTCATATTCATCTTCGTGTTTCAGAAGAATATTGCAAATATTGCAAGTGCTTTACGTCTGAAATCATTTACTTAACCATCTCAAAAAAAAATGTAAAAATAATCATAAAAAGTTGCAGAAAAAATAAAATAGAAAAGGTAAAAGGTACATTTCCTATATGAAATCTGAAGACTGGATTTTTGTTTCTCTTAGGCTATAAGGTTCACATTTTTATTCGCATTCGTAGTATTTTGATTTTTGTTCGCCTTATTAATATATCGGTAGAGGATCTATACCAATATTCGACTAGTTTTGATATTATAAAAGTAATTTAAAACCAAATTGAACTATTTAATAATTGTAACTATATTCATAAGATGTATGACGAGCCTTTGCAAGAACGAATTAATTAAAATTTTAAACTCATATTTGGTGGGAATTAAATCAAATTCTAATAAAAGTTAATGAAAAATGTCCATTTTCTATCAAGTCCTATTTTGAAGTGTTTGAATTACATTTTTTTCATGAAAATATTTTTCAAAAATTGATTATGAGACAGTATTTTGCTCAAAAATTGGTCATGTGACCATTTTCTTCAGGGGGTATTTTCTATTAAAAGATAGACAAATATAACATTTTCTAGGTTGAAAATTAAATCAATGAAACACATTTAATTGATAATTTCTATGCAGATAAGTTGTAGAACTTATTTTCTTTCAGTCCAAATTTCATGCTTACAATCAAATATACTGTAACTGTCTTTAAGATATTTTGCATAACGTCGACGGTCAAATTAAAGGTGAAATATTGTCTGGTGTTTAATGTAGTCATCACATTATCCACATTTGATTGATCAAGCTCTTTTTGCTATATTTTCATATGTTTTCAATAATGGATACAAACTATCTCAGTTTAAATAAGAATCAGATAAAAAAATTAGACCCAACATGCCATCAATTGGTAAAATCGAGAACCGAATAAAAAAAATCAATCTGATTAAGTCATTTAATTGTTAACTTTAAATCGATAAAAACCGTCCGAATAACATGATTTCTCAAATTTTCTGGTTCTTATAATTTAAGAAAATAAATTGAACTCAAGTTTAAAGAGCGATATTTTGTCAAAATAAATGGCGACTTTAAAAGCCAAGACTACAAATTCTCTCATATTTGGTGGAGATTAAAATTAAATTTGTAACATATTTTGATAAAAATTAATAAAATATATAATTGAAAAATTGCAATATCTATAAAATGTGTGATTAAAATTAGTCGTTAACTTTGATTTGGATTGAAATCTGAATTTTAATTTTTATCGCAGAACTTAGTGGGTTGCTCATCTTATTGCTATTTTTACTACCATGTGGAGAATAAATAAAATTCTTGCAATTGTATTCTAATGCAACACTTTTCTTCTTAAGTCTTCACTATCCAATTTGGTTGAAGACTTTCATTTTCTTATTTTTAATAAGATAAATCAAGTGGACAAATTGATTTTATTTTTGTGATGATCAATCAAATTACAAAGTAACAACCTTTCAATTAACAAACATGATTTGCATTTGATCTAAGTTAGTGACGTGAAAATTTGACCTTAATATTGTTGTTAAATTATATTTATAGTATATATAAATAAATAATAATTTATTTATTTTTCGATATTCGGTTCCAATTCCACAATTTTGTTGTTTTAGAGTAACAAATAGCGTCACTTGGTGACATGTTAGTACTTAATGGTGTCACATGCTTTTTTTTTTAACCAAATGACCATTAGTATAACATTTAGAAACTTAAGTGATAATTATCGTAAAAAAATAACTCTAGTTGGGAAGGCCTTTGTAGAAGCAAAGCATATCAGCAATCACCATGCCAACCATCAAATGTCTTCGACTGATCACTGAACTTTAACACGTTGCATCTCATCATTCACACCATGTTTCATGTGTCACTAAACTTTAAAATGCTTCTAAATGGTCATTAAACTTTAATATGTTGCACTTTATCGCTCGCCCATCACGTTTCATTATTTATTGAACTTATACATCTATCATATTTTACTTACCGAACTTTGAAATGTTTCTCAATAATCACCAAACTTCATAATGTTTTTCGAGTAAAATTGATTTTCTATGATATTTGACCTAGATTAAAAAAAAAAATCAAATAATTAGACTTTTTTTTTAATATGAGAATATTGATATTGATCAAGAAGATATGGGCCGATTTGACATGATTTTTGAAAAGTCGAAAATGAGTTTTTGAGACCCAAAAGCTACTTTTGGACCAATCCAACTTCCGTTAAAATCACTTCTGAAATAGGAAGTGCTTTTAAAAATTAGTTTTCAAACAAAAGTTAAAAATGATTTCCTCTAAAAACTCTTCTATAGGAAATAAAAGTAAAAGCAAAAGTCATGCTAAACGGACCCATAATCTCTAGTTGGCAAAAGCTATGTTCAAGGAAGTAGAAGAATCCTAGCTTTAAATTGATATAAACCTTAATTTAAATTATAATCTTCTTTTAGATTGAGAAAATAAAAATAGAGAAATTATATATGTTTATTTCGATTGAGATAGTGACCCAATTTAAGAAGATAACAAATTATATATCAAACAAGCAGTGAGATTTTCGATTTAGAGTTATAATATTAATCAAAACTAACAAAATGTAATTTTCAGAGTTTATTTCAAGGTAATTCAAGAGAAAACAATGGCCCCGTCTTCATGTATGATATTTTATACTCAAAATTTTTAATTTTTAAACAGTTATATTTAGTGAATAAAGTCCAATGACTAATCGAAAGCAGTGAGTAAAGTGTGATGGGGTATAAGTTCAGTGACTAATAGAACATGATGCGTGAGTGATAGAATGCAATAGATTAAATTTCAGTGATCACTCGAAAATATTTTAAAAGTTCAGTAATTAATGAAATATGTGAGTAAGTGATGGAGCGATGTATGTTAAAATTTAATAAGTACTTGAAATTATTTTAAAATTTGATGAATAAAACGTGACATAATTATAAGTTTAATAATTAATGAAACATTTAATTCTTGAGGTAGGCATGACAATGCATTTTTTTTTCCTCTCATTTATTTAAAATCCAATTTTAATTAGAATGGAATCGAGCCGTTAGTTCATTTTGATGGTTAAGATGAAGCTAATGTGTAATGTAAGTAACGTGCACCGTCTTCCGTTCTTTCGCCAAAAGAAAGGCACCTGCACGCGCATATATAAATCCACCTCCCCCTTCACTCTCCTTCCTTTCATTCCTCTCTCTACATTTCAGTAGGTAGTCCTCCATTACTCTCCGTAGCATATATCGGATTCAGGGCACAAAATCGTAGTAGAAGGAGCGATGTCGGCTCTACAGTATCTGGACGACCTTCGGAATACTCACCCGGAGCTTTCTGAGTGGTACAACACACTTGCAGATCTGTACCAGCGCAAACTCTGGCACCAGCTCACCCTTAAGCTCGAACAATTCGTCGCCCTCGCCTTCTTCCAGGTGCCAATTCCCAAACATAGATGTGTACTGAAATTAGCGTTTTATGGATTTGATTGTCGATTTATTTTTTTTATTTGAATTACTTGCCATTTTTTTTTTTAGGTTTTTCTTCTAGTCAGAGGGATATTTGATCATTCTATGGATTTGGGGAATTGGGTTTTGTTTGAATGTTAGGGTTTCGAGTGTTTTTTAGGTTAGGGTTTTAGGGTTTTCTATTTATTATTGGGTTGTATGTGATGATCTTCTTATGTTCAAAGAGATGGCGAAATTTGAATTATTTCTTAGGAAAATGGTATTTTTCCCTTTGTTTCCCTGATGTTATACGTGAACGAGCTGTTGGATGAGAAAGTAATGGAGAAATTTAACAAAATTCATGGCATTCGCAATGCAAAATTCGGATTTTTGTTTTGTCTTGAGTCAAGATTTAACAAAAAATGACTGCATTTTGATGTGTGAAGTTTGAATATTTGTTTTGTCTTGATTCAAGATTAAACAAAAATACAAAATTATCGGCACATATGTATATTATTATTATTTTTTTTTTTTGCGAAGTTTGGTTGTTTGTTTTGTCTCTAGTCAAGATATAACAAAGTTAATGACATTTTGTCGTGAGAAGCTGGTTGTTTTGTCTTGAGTCAATATTTAACATAATTCATGGAATTTTCTTTTTGTTTTTTCTTGATTCTTCTTTGCGGGTATTCGATATCAGGAATTTGTTTGTTGTGCTGTACGGTAGAAGGAGAAGATGGTTTGTTGTCATCAGCTCCCATAAGAATCCCATGTTCTGCCTGTCTTTATTTCCTACTGCTCAATATTATTTGTTTTTTTATTGATTTAAGAAATATTTCAAAATGCTAATTTTCCATTTCAGTTTATGAATGAACTAGTACAAAAAATTATATTGTTCCATTGTTCAGGCCATTGGGAAATCATTTACAGAAAAAAAAAAGTTTGTTGCGTACGAGCAATGGTGATGATATAATCCCTTGGCCATGCTTAGTATCTAAATAATGATACTTGAGTTCATATTATTATATTTTCTTTGAAAGGTAAAAGACTCATTTAATGATAAGATTTGGAAATTTACTTATGGAGTTATGATTATAACAGTTAGTTTTAATGAACTATACTAGACATTACATTTGTATTTGATTGCTCTTAAGACCCCTCAAAGCTTGTGCTTTGAGTACCATTTATCCATAATCATGCCTTTTACTTACTACTTACTGAGATGCATGCCTCATTGCATAAGCCTTGAGTCGACTGAGATTTGCACTTGTTTATCTTTCCATTTCGAACTTTTACTACTAATCTAAGCTTTTGGGGCTGGTTTCTTATAGGCCTGAATGCTTTAAGGTTCATTTGACTTATTTCAAACACAAACCAACTGTATACACTAAAAACTATAGGGGGGAAAAAAATTGGAGAAGAAAGAAGGGAGCAACCGAGCAAATGAAGGGAGCATGCCCTTGTTTCACGGGGTGCCTTTCTTTTTAGCACAGAAAGGGACATCGTGCGGCAGTATTCTACTCCGCTAGACTACCTTCCTCTTTTTTCGGTCGTTTCGGGACGAAAGAAAATTTGATTACAAATTGTAAAAAGCTTGCAACACAAAATTGAGATACATTGAAAGTAACTTGATCATTGATTGATTGAAAGCTAGAAATTACAATTGATGAAAGTAGGAAATTACAATGGCTAGTGCAGGGGGCGAACATTAGAAAACTTGAAAGATTTTTGAAATACTAATATCCCCTATAATAATAGCATTCGGAACAAAAATCTAAGTGACAGAAGTAGATAAATGACGAGGAATCGTACTAAACGTTTATGAATATCAAAGTTATTTTACAATTGAAATAACTATTACAATGGAATGGAAATTACAACTCAAATTTGAACTAATATTTACAATGTGTGGCCGAAGTTGAGCAAACTGCGGCTGCGATTGGGTCAAGGGCTTAAGTAAAGCTGCGGTCCTTGACACCTTGCCTCCCATTAACGAATTAAGCCATCTCCCAAGTGAAGTTTCAATTTTTTTGGCTCATGATTGTTGGCATAGGGCCTAAGATATGGAACTTATCTGTTTTCTTTCTTTTATACTTTTCTCGTAATTGTCTTTTTTTTTTGTTTCTGTCATTTTTAAAAAATTCAAAGCATTGTCTTTTTTATTTTTTATTTTTTTTTTCAGACAACTTACTTTTTGCTACTCTGTTGATTGCTCCACTTTGAGTTTAGAATTGCATCGTCAGACTTCTTTAATTAGATAGTTTACAGTTTATTATGAGTATTATTTTGGATTTTGGCGAAGTTTTGAATTATTTTATTTGTCTATTTTAGGCTTACACCTCATGTCATGGAGATAAAATGCATCCATACGTAATTTAGCCTTTATAAACAATGTCCATATGCTTAATTTGAAATTACCTTTGTGGTTCGTCAAAATATATCTGGAGTTCATGTCACATTAGCCCCTGTTTGACACCAATTTTTTAAAACTAATTTTTTCCCGAAACTCATTTTCTACCACACACTTTATGGGACCCACAATTTTTCAATCTTACATTTCATCAACTTTTGTCAAAATCTACTAAAATTTGATTTTTAGCCAAACCAAACGGTGGCTTACCGTTCCTTCTAGAACGTAACACCATTTGCTGTAGGTGCTTATTTGGGTTAAGATTGTGGGGCCTGGAAATTTGTGGTTTTAAGTTTTAACAGTGTAAAACTTTGTTACCAAGCTAGTTAAATTTCAGTTGGTTCACACTATATAAACTATCATTTAAGAATGTCTTTCTGTAACTTATTGTGGAAAGCTGATAAGTCCATTTCTAGGATGGGGACTATGCTCCATGTCACCGATTAGAGTGAGATGAGACAACTTGTAATCTTCTCTCTTTTTACTTAAATTCTAGCTGCTAATGGTGTCGCAGACGATTTATCTCTTGTACTGTATTCCTAAGTTTCTGAAGGTTTTACTGATTTTCTTTTGTACTTGTTTATAAAAGCTTGAATGCCGTACATGTTGCATTTTCCACTCTCTTCATTTCTGTTCTTATTTTTCATTTTAATTCACAGTTAACATGTTCATCACTTCTAATTTCAGGCTGGCGATGCTCTAATACAGCTGTACCACAATTTCATAACCGAGTTTGAGACAAAGATCAATCTCCTCAAGCTTGCTCATTTTGCCGTCATAGTTTCCCGGCAGTATTCGGAGAAAGAGGCTGCCATAAACTATCTTGAAGGAGTGATTGAAAAGCTTCGTAATACAAAAGAGATGCGCATAGAGGAGCCTATTCTTTATATAGAGATGCAGATTGCTACTTTTAAGCTTGAGCAAGGAGATCATAAAGAGTGCAAGAAACTCTTAGAGGATGGGAAGAGTACACTTGATAGCATGACTGACATTGACCCATCTGTGTATGCCAGCTACTACTGGGTTTCATCTCAACTTCATAAATTTCGTCAAGAATTTGCGGAGTTCTATAAAAGCGCTCTTCTTTATTTAGCTTACACTTCTGTGGAGTCTCTGTCAGAATCATTTAAGCTGGTACGGTAATAAATGTATTTTTTTAATAATTTAAGGAGAAGCTTACTATCATTAGTGCCTCATGAATAAAAATGAAGACCACTTGTTTGAGAGCTTGATATATGGGTATTGAGAATATATTATATCAGATGGTTCTTTTTCTCATCATTAAGAAGTAGGTGCTAAACTTCTGTTAGATTTAGGGCAATTGTTTTTCAGTTGAAGTAGAACTTCTTAAGCTTATCTTGTTCAGAAAGAAATATCTGTAAAGAGGGAGCTAAGCCCTTACATAACTACTGGGAGCCTAGCTGAAATAGATAGTTGTGTAGTGTCAGAAAGTCGGGGGCTGTTTAATAGAGGATCTTTTGGTTGGTGCATTGGGCATGTCCTTCTTTCAGTTCAGATCCAGCCTTGGTGAGATGGATCATTTTCTACCTTTTTCTCTGTGTCTTGTCAGGGAGTTCTTGCGTGAAATTTTTATTCTTATTCATCTAAGGTTCAAATGTTTCTATTGAACATTCTTTATTTAGGTATGCTGTATTTTCTGTCACCTGATGACCTTCTTCCTACTTAGTTTTATTTTATTTTTTATTTTTATTTTTCAAAACCTTGCATCATTTATTTAATAGCAGGAAAAAAATATTTCATACATGTCTCAAATATTTCAGTGTTATTCATATAATTATCTTGGATTATTGTTTTTTGATTTTATATTATGGCAATATCTTTGACTCTTACTTGGTCAATTTCACGGTGACTTATCTAAAAAGGTTCGTAACCGTTGTAAATTCCAATCTGTATAGTTGACAATGAGCTGCTTGGTATAATTTTCAGGCCATTGTCATTTAGAAATTTGTAATTCGTATTAGGGTTAATAATTATGTATTTTATGTGGTGCTTATCATAGTAATCTACGATCCACGTAAATGCTCTATATCAGTGGATAGCTAGTCATGTTCAACCTAATATCTCTTATACAAAATTCTTTTTGATGGCTATGATATTGCAATTCTATCTTTTCATGTTAAGCTAACTATGTTTTTGATTTTTTCCAGGAATTGGCATTTGATTTGTCCCTATCAGCATTGTTGGGGGAAAACATTTACAACTTTGGAGAACTCCTTGCACATCCAATTGTAAGTTATATTTCTGCAACATGTTCTCTTCTTCCTTTGACTTTTCTTACTTACTAATCAAAACTTAATCGCTTTAATGTCATGAAGTTTATGATGATATATGCTTGTGGTGTGTATATGTTTTCATTTTTCTCTCATTATTGAAGCTGAAAATTGGTCTTTTTTGCATTGCTTTACAATGTGAAATTTAACACCAATGTCACTTGGCATTTGCTGGAATTGGTTAAATCGAGTTGAATGGATTGTAGAAGCAGCAATAGTAGGTAATAGCTTTTAGCACTTTCTGTTTATCTACTAAATGGATGACTAGACTAAAAAGTCAGTAAGGGTAGCAACATTTCCTTTATGCTAAAATGGTGAAGGAAAAAGCGTTTCCTTCAAAAGGTCTTTTCTTTTTCTTCCTTTCAGGTGAAAATGGTAGAAATGTTAGAAGTTATTGAGTGATCACTTTTAACGAAAGATGGTGATCATTCAATTGGAAGGATCAATTTACACACACTGGTAATTTCTTTTGCTGTAAATAATTGGAATTCTTCCATTGGATAAAAAAATATTCTGAATGTCAGTTTCAAATTCTAAATCTTCGTTTTAATTTAGGTTTTCAGGATATTTTCAAGTTAATTACACTTTGTTTTAAATTCCTAATCGCCTACCTTTGTTCTGAAGGAAAATGGCTGCATATTATTGACTACAACTAGGAAATAGGCACTTTTACTGAGGCATCATACATCATATAAACAAATATAACTGGCTTTCGAGAGAAATATTAAATTCACGGAAAACAATATCTATTAAGTGCAAGCCCCACGCAAGATATAGACTATGGGTAGTCAAGGTGTATTTGAAGTGTTATGTAACACGCTAACGTTGCCACCAATGACAGTTAGATTTTAAAAGATGTCATCAAGCATCCTAGTGAAATGGAACTCAATATTTGATTGTTGTGTATGAAATATCTCGTGAAGGTCTACCTATTCACAAGCTACGTGATTGTGTACTGACTGAATAGGAAAATTGTTTGTATAGCTTTCAATAGACAAGCATATATTAATCGTTAAGGGTCCTGAAAATGACTCTTTACGTGATTTTTTCATACTTTGGTTATATTGTATATGTTGATGGTTTGTAAGATAATGATGCAGTTAAATGATTAATTAAGTTCCAGGCATTATTTTAGTCTGGCACTTTCAAGAGCTATTACTATTTTCAACATAGCTTTAATCTAATTTTTTTGTGCAGACTGAGCAGACAAGCATAGATTATAGTTAAAATTTATCCATTAGATGACTATACCTAAGTTTTTCGATGAAAACCTATTGATACTTGAAACTGCTAATCGTGGGTTATCCTCTTTCCTTAACCAAATTATAATTGGGATGCCTGCTAGTAGATAAGCATAAAATGAACACCCCTTTAATCCATAATTGGATGTTCACCTTTACTTTCTTCAGTGGTTTTTCCGAGCCGCATTTTATTTAATATTTTCCATTTTAGTCAAAAATAAGTTTTACAATTATTCTTGGAAATTATATAAGCTAATTATGAACTATTCATATAACTTTTGCGATTGCCTGTGAAAGTCAAATGTGCGTATTCAATTGTGATGAAGGGATTACAGAAGGAAAGAAGCATAAGCATGGGTAAATGAGATTATGGCTCTTCGTTTGCCAATGTCATCTTATAGATAGTAAAAGGAGATGCAATAGGCTGGGTGCTGTAAATTATAATTGCTGTTGGGAGTTCTAATTAAATAGGATGAGACAGGAAATATGTTTGCATAATAATGCATTTTAAAGGTGTGTTGAAAATATGTGTGCTATATGGTCTGGAACTGGAACATCAACCGGCCGTCATGTCTCCCGTTTACTTGATTTGTTTTATTTTCTTTCTATGGTATATTCTAATCTTGAATAAATTTAAAGTTCTTCAGATTTGACATGAAAATCGATCTCAAAGATGGACTTCCTCTATTGCACTTTTTAAAACGGACTTCACATGAAATGATTAATGTTTGGTTATATGACTCAAACTAGCTCATGATGAAGAGAGGAAGACTCAGATTTTCGTAAGAAGTTTTCGACTGTGTTACAAAATTTGAAGGGTATCATCTGTTAAGGCTAGCCCCATCAAGCTATGGGCCAAACTCTGGAGAGGGCCCCTTTCATGGTTGCTCAACAAACAACTGTAATGTTTTTGGATGGGCTTCTATGACTTAATCTGAAAGTGTTTCCAACCACGCGTTGCACTTTTTGAGTTTTGATTACATTTTTTGTGTAGTGGATGGGATCAGCATGGATATGATAATGCCTTGATTGGATTATTTACTAGTTTGGATTCTGATTGTTTTGGCCTCTACAGGTAAAAAGTCTCATAGGAACTAAGGGAGAATGGCTATACTATATTCTGGAAGCATTCAACTCTGGCGACTTGGTTCGTTATCAAGAATTGTGCCAGGTTCATAGGGCTGCTCTGGGTGCCCAACCAGCATTAGTGCAGAATGAGAAAAACCTTCTGGAGAAAATTAACATTCTCTGCTTGATGGAGACTATTTTCAGGTGCGTCGGGAGAAATATTAGATTACTGTTCTGAGCGAGGCGCTCCCTTTGTTCATAATGCGCTGCCTTATCTAAATTCTGACAACGCATATTTACCTGCAGTCGACCATCAGAAGATAGAACTATTCCATTAAGTGTCATTGCTGAACGGACAAAACTTACTGTGGAAGATGTGGAGTATCTTCTTATGAAGAGCCTTTCAGTAAGTGCATTAAGTATATTATTTGTTATTTCTGTGGCTTCCTTGTTGACATGCTTGACCCAAAAAATGCTATCTTATCTTGATTGCATGGGTAATTGATGCTTATGTCATTATGTCCTTTGAGGTTTTGAGCAAGAAGGCTGAAATATTACATTTGCCGTGTTCATTGGTCCCACTTCACAACTTAACTCAAGGAAGATGCTAATTCTTAGAAAAACAAGTCTGACACACTATTTCATATAATCTAAGTGAAACCGCATGTATTTGACTGTTTAGGGTTTGTTTCTTGTTTAACTAGACTTTAAGCTTTCCTGTATTCATGTGAACATAAAATGGGGTTCTTGGGCTATAAGATGCTTGGGAACAAGTGCAGATAGACTCGTGTAATAGTAGACCTAATAAGCCCCAGTTTGATGGCCTATTTGGAAAAAAGTAATGTTTTTAAAAGCTTTGGGTTTATGTGCAGAATATTTTATTGCGTAAATATGCGGTTCAAAATAATAGATCTTGTGATAGTGATTTTTTGGAAAATGTGGTTAAAAAATGGGAAAAGCCTTGGGTTTACGTGTAAAATTATTGCATTTGGAGAATGTGTTGTTGAAAATGAGTTTGAGGAAAATGGGGATCAAACATGGGCTAATTACTGCGGCTTTTACTTTTCTTTAAGCTATAATTTGATTAAGAACGTCTTCTACTTTGCATTATACTATTAGCATTAAAAATGTATTTACACTCCTTTCAATTAGAATGTCTTTCCAGTACCTAATTTTTTAGTCATTTGCCTCAATGGGGTTGACACA
>CAIGRK010374980.1:0-11223 GCA_903798315.1 Fraxinus greggii | reverse complement strand
AATTAAATTTCTAGTTCAATATAATATTTATATTAATTGTACCACACATTTTAGAAATTTAGTACGTTTCTCTTTAATTTAGTACAGAATAAATTACTATCAATATTAAAATTTTATTCTTCCACATAACGCAGTATTGACTCTTCTACAATATCAAAACAATATTCGTATGGAATATTTATATTCAATTATGATTATTCACAAGTAATAGAACAATATTTTTTTAAGAATACTAATATATTTAAATTAATCATAATATTCTTTTAAAATATTAACATGTATAAATTTGTGTTTTTTTAAAGAATACAATACAGTATTCTTAAAAAATACTAATATATTTTATTTTTGCTTCTTCTGGAGCAATATATCAATATTCTTTTGAAATATTGAAATTCTAATGACATACTCTTCAAGAGAAGATAATATTCTTTCTGAAATATTTATATAAGGTATGTTGTTTTTCTTATAGAGCATTAACGCCATATTCATTTAGTACATATAAAATTTCTAGTTATGATTCTTCAGGAGCACTTTTTAAATCAAAACATTTTAACTGATCATAAACTTTGCAAATATATAATCGAAATAGAAAATACTTTTAAAGAATAGACTTACTTGAATTTGAAAGTCTTAGAAAATCTTGAATAGTTGACAAATCTCAAATTCTTCAAAGATATAAATTTGAAAATTTTATAGTATTTAAAATATTGGTACTATTCACGAAGTTATTTCTCACAAATGAATCGTCGAATTTTGATATGAACCATTGGATTTGAAGCACAATAAGTTGTGAATTTCTTATCCAAATTTCATGACGATTGAAGCACGAAACCCTGAGATATTAATATTTTTATCACATTTATACAGGTTCTCCGGATTCTACAAATTTTTGTACTATTTTTCTCGAAATAAAATACAATTTGTCCATAGTATATAGAGTCAATATAGCGTCAATGAGTTTCAGGTTCGTGATAATGTTCGATTCAATCATTTTTATGAACGTATAGTACATGCCGAATGGAGTGCCGGAAGTTTTTCTTTTATCTATTTATGGCCAAATACGAAAGAGGTTATGCAAAGATATGCTAGATTATTCTCTTACATCTTTTCAATATGATATCTATTGTAGCAGATTTATTTAAAACTAATCAAATTTCTTCTGAATTTGATAGAATAAAGTACATCATCAATGTGTTATTTCATATTATTTGATAAAATAATCAAGCTCATCTGGAGCTTTCAACGATATTCAATGCACCCGATATCGTATTAACATTATNATTCAATCATTTTTATGAACGTATAGTACATGCCGAATGGAGTGCCGGAAGTTTTTCTTTTATCTATTTATGGCCAAATACGAAAGAGGTTATGCAAAGATATGCTAGATTATTCTCTTACATCTTTTCAATATGATATCTATTGTAGCAGATTTATTTAAAACTAATCAAATTTCTTCTGAATTTGATAGAATAAAGTACATCATCAATGTGTTATTTCATATTATTTGATAAAATAATCAAGCTCATCTGGAGCTTTCAACGATATTCAATGCACCCGATATCGTATTAACATTATTTTCTACTAATGTTAAGTTTAGAAAATGCTTTTTATCTTAAAAAATAGTATGTGTAGTTAGTTACATTATGGTTAAATACTATATAATTATATAATAACTAATTGAATAGTTAAAATAATCAATGTCAATATGACACGAGTTATATGTTTTCCTCTAGGAATAAACACTAATTCATAAATTACACATTATTCCTGACATGTGCTATTTTGAGAGCACTTTGTATTTTACTATTACTTTTTAAAGAGGAATATGTCAATAATCTTTTGAAATATTGAAAATTATAATTTATGTTCTTCATGAACAAGTAATATTCTTTTAAAATATTAATTATAATGTTGTGCTATTTTAGGGATAACATCGAACTGTTATTTCGAAACATTAATTCTTCAAGAGCCATATATTTGCTTTTTGAAGAGTAATATGTCAATATTCTTCTGGAATATTGAAATTGTAGTCATGCTTTTCAGGAGCAATAATATCTAAAATATAAACTAGGTAAAGATTTACTCTTCAAGAGCAAAAACATAATTTATGTTATATTTTATTTAATTATACTTTTCGAGAGCATGTATAATCTAACTAGAACATGAATAATAGTGTGCTACTTCAGGAGCAATAATATTTCGTAGTAGAGAGATATAAGAGTACTAGATTCATAAACGATACTTGTATTAAAAAGAATAGGAACGAGATAATTAATCAAATGGTAAGCAATATATATATATAGGAGAAACGATGAAACACACGTAAAATATTGGCTTGAATTTATTAACGCAAATTCAATTGAAAAAGTAGATATATTAACGTAAAATTTGCCTTTTCCGGTTAACATGAATTGACTTGATTTCATTATTGATTAATGCAAATAGATATTCATATAGAATAAAAACATAATCATTATGCGTACAATAAAATAATCAATGCTTCTTTAATAGCAATGAATCAATATTCTTTTGAAATATTGAAATTGTAATATCATGTGCTTCTAGGGTAAGTAATATTTTACAGGAATATTAGAATCATATAAAGTTTATTTATTTTTTTTTCAAAATCTATATAATATTCTTCAGGAATATTAATGGAATTGTAAATTATGTTTTGTTATGAAAGCACAATTAGAAACAAATATAACATAAAAAAAATATATTACAGCTTTTCAGGAGTAATAATATTATATTATTTTAAATATTGTATGTGTGAATTTCTACTTCTTCAAGAGTAACAAAATAATATAAATGTCATATTCATTTTCAAGTAATATTATAATATTCCAGTATTCTGGAATATTGATTTAGATTATTTCTTTTCAACAATAATAATACAATATTCTTTTGAAACATTGGTTTAGATTGTTTCTTTTCAAAAACAATAACACAATATTCTAGAAGAATATTGGACTGAATATTGAACTAAAAAAATTACATTCTTATATATTTATATATCATAAATTGGTATAGTGAAATCGATATAATCAGATCGAATAACTATACGTCTTTGTTATACAATTTAAAATTAAGATAATGCTAAAATTTTCTTTGAGCAGATTAAAAAGAGTTTCTTTGTAAACTCAATTGATTAAAACTTCGTCTTTCTTTGATTGAAGAAAAAAACTTAATAGCTAAAGATTTGAAAGCAAAAAGAGAAATAAATTTTGCTAACTCAATTGGTTAGAACTTCTTACTGATAACATGTTATAAATTACAGAGAAAATTAGAGAAGTCGATAGGCTTGTAAGTTTTATTAAGAACCAAAGTCTCATATATATAAGGAAGAAGTAAGGATACAATGGTAATAGAATCTAGGGTTACATGGGTATAATCGTCATTCACAAATATTACTTTATTTACAACAAGTACTGATTTATAAAATAGAAACTTTAAAAGAAGGATTTGTTCCTTGTCGCAGTTCTAAAAAACATCTTAGCTGTTGAATACTAACTTACATAACAAGATAAAAAACCAAGTCTCCTTTTTTTCTTCTTAGTGTAAATTCAGATCAAGATATAGATATATTTTGAGGCGGGTCTACACAAATCTAAAGATTTAAAAATGTGACGATCAAGACGGTTTGACACGTCAAAACACATTTCTGCACGGCTCAATCCGCTCACACGACTTATTGGTAGGGTCGCATTTGTAAATCGAGTTGTACTGAGCTCGACAATGGAGACAAACCAGTAATAATACGTATACACACATGCACTAACATAATATTCCTAAAATTTAAATTCATAAAATATTAATATTGGGGTGGTTTCGCACTTGCCGCCTCAAAATTGAATCATGTATAGTATGGTTGGATCTACCTAACCCTATGGTGAATCCTTGACTAAAAGTTCTATCAAAATATGCTAAATCGTCCATGCTCGAGGATCAGAGAGACGGTCCAAGTTAGATAAAGATAGGGATTGCGATGGATCGAGCTAACCCGTTATTTTTTTAGAAAAAAAAGAAAATTTAAAAATAATAAAATAAGTCCAAAATAAGAATTTTCTTAAAAAAAGAAATAAATAAGTCAAAAAAAATGAATTGTCCCCCGAGTTGGCTCATAAAAAAAATGAGCTTGGCTCAACCCATGACTCTTCTCAAAATGAGATCGAGCTAGGATGAACTGAGCTGACAAGCTCGTTTCCTACCCCTAACTGAAGCGGTGACGTAACACAAATGGCCTCAAAACGAAGTTGTGCCGGCCTAACAAAACCATATTCACACTTCTGCCCTATGCAACCCCATAATCGACCTTGACAAGAAGTTTCAATAAAAACAATATTGTCGGCCAACAAATAATATTATACCATTTGACATCAATAGCATATGTTGCCGCTGCAGAGGGGAAGAAGAAAGTGTTTGTCGGGTTACATGTTAGCCATATCCTTATCTTATGCCGTTTGAGGTTTATTCATTTCGTGTTGTCTATACTTGTTGAATGAGTCTATTGGGTAAATTTCATCCGCAGTCACCTAAACTTTAATTTATTTCAATAGGGTTACTCAACTTCAACTTTAATTTCAAATTTCACAACTGTATCACATATCGTCTCATAAGTTGATAAAAATGCATAATTGAAAGTCATACCACAACGAATTTAATGAAATTTTCACATAATTGCTCCGTGACATGCAAATTTTCCATTGTGCTAAGTCATGAAGTGTTACAAAAAAAACAAAAACCTTCTTTGAACCTTTTAATTTAAAAATATAATTTTTTCGTTTTCGTTTCTAGGATGATACATAGCGCTTACGTTGAAGATCACTTAAAAAACAATTGTTAACTAAGCAATCTGGGGATGGTGGATACTGAAATGTGATGAATGATGAAATTTAATATTTAATAGAAATTTAGTAGTTTAATTGACATAAATTAAAGTTTAATGCTCCAGTATCATTGAAAGTTCATTGACCACATATAAAATCTGCCCGTCGAGAAAACGCCTTCCTTTGATTTCGTATTTTAAGTAGTTAGTAACGTTTAAAGGGCAACATTTATTTGAATGTCATTTTCCATTTAATTAATCACTATCTACCTAACATTATATATCTTATGTTTTTTGTAATTTCATGGATTTTGTATATCCGATTTGTTTCTTCCCTTGTTAACTTCTTGCTCTACAGACAAAAAATAGAATAAATAAATTAATTAAATTTTGTTGATTGTACTTCAAAATTATGTTTAATACTAATGAAAATTGGTTTTGACTAATATTTACTAATTATTTAAATAGAACACTCGTTAATCGATTACAAAAGTTTGAAAGGCAAACATGTTCTCCTCCGTAAGTAGATTATTGTAATATGTTAGAGCATGTTCTCTTTACCACTTTTAAACCGTTTTCTGTTTTTTATTTTCCAAAATTGTGAAAACGCATTCTCTTTCCCATTTCGAAAACTCATTTTTGAAAACAAGTTAAAAATTTAAAACGAAATTCAAAACGACAAATTTATCGTTTTGGGTGTTTTCAATTATAGTCAAGCCATAATTTTTGTGTTCAAAACAATTTTTCAAAATGTCAAAATGAACACATTTTCAACAATCTCAAAACGGACACTCAAAACATAAAAGTCAAAATGAATTCAAAGCTTAAAACACAGAACTGAAACATAAAAAGAACAGTCCCTTAGTTTCTTGAACCACTTTTCGGGTGAACGAAAAACTAAAGTCAAATATGAGCTCCTTAAGACATGAAAATTATTTAACTTCGGAATTAAATTAATTACATTAAAGTTTCATAACCTTTAATCATTGTCATTATCATATTCTCATCTTTTAACACTTCATTAAATAGTAAATTTTATCCTTAATTGTGGTTTTCATTCATATATATTGCTAGCACTACTTTAAAACGAGAAATAATTTTATGAAATTGATTTTTGGAAGAATGTGTAACCAAAAAAAGTAAAAGTTAATAAGTGAATTTTATGCACTTACTTAGGCTGTTAAATATGAATATTTGGGAGTACTTTTGAAGGACTATGGTTTAATCTCTTGTATATATTATTTGTTAAGTAAAACTAGATGATTGAAAGTTATTTTGGAAGAAAAAAGAAGTGAAAATCGACCTAAGAAGGACAAAGGGGAGAATTTCCAAAGTTCGGGGACCGAATGCAAATATCTAAAAAGTTAATTCGGCCTAAGAAACTATGAATGAAAATTATGAGGACCAATTTATAATGAAATAAAGATAAGGCTAAAGTTTAAAACAAGAAAAGACCAAACGGAACAAAAAAAGGAAACATAGGGATAAATTTGAATGAATCTGAAAGATGCAGAAAAATATAACCACACGATCGCATGAGTTTATAGTCAAGAAATAGAAAGGGATTAATCTCACGGAGCGGAATGTTTTGATTTATAACCATGTTCTCACAAAGAATTGTACCATGCAATATCATGGATATACGAGATACAATTTATTTTGTTTCCTATTTGGATTCAACATCTTCTTAAAAATCACTTTGGACGTGATATTTTACTTAGTTTCAATTTCTTTAAGCAGAGAACATTAGCCAACAATGAAGAGAGGTCTCTCATATCATTCATAACTCACAAATCATAAAATTAAATGAGGCCACATTACTACAATTGAAGAAGAAGAAGAAGAAGAAGAAGAAGAAGAAGAAATCTAGCAAGAAATTCAAGGCAAATAACATAAAAACTTGAAGAATCAAAGATCGGGATTAGAGATCAAGAATAAGAAATTGACTCCACATATTTCTTGTATTCATATAAATTCCATATGATATGATGATGTCCAATTCTATTGTTGCAATTTCATTAGAAACATGTTAGGCTAAATATATTCTTGTGTTGGCTGAAGATGAAATTTTTGCTTTGATTATTTTCAATTCAAAGACCAAATAGTTAGTAAATTTGTGTTCTTGATTGATCTTGAATGTCTTCTTGAATTATTTAAATGTTTGCGCACCATTTAGATAATTAGTTACTTATTATGTTCTTGAGAGGTTCAAGATAGATTTAAAACTTTACAATTTCAACATATGGACAATAGATATTAGGGATAATATATATATGACAAGAACAATCATATAGATAATTGTGAAATTTCATGCATTACTTTCATATGAATTCGGAATAGAAATTTGACCGGGTCGTGCTTAGAATAAGTTCAACTTCTCATATTTAATTCAAAACCATCTCAGATAATTAGTAAATAATTTAGGCATAAATACATAAATCTCTTTTGTGAAATTTGCATTCGAATTTGATAATGGATTAATACAATTCAATTTAATATTTATTCCTCGTTGAATGATATTTTTACTCATTACATTATTATTGTCAATGATCCCTATGCTTTCGAAATTTTGCCAAACAAGTTTTTGGCCATATTGCTGGGGAAAAATTTTTAAATTGAATTCATTAATTCATAATTAAATTTGAAATCATTTTTTTTTTTTTAGCTACTCATCACACTCCTGATCTATCTTGTGTTTTGTGTTATACTCAGGTAGAGTAAGGATATTTTTCATCATGATGATGGAATATATAAATGATATGGCAACTCATTATCTCTCACATTTCTCTCTCTCTCTCCCTCTCCCTCTCCCTCTCCCCTCTAATTTTTCTCTCATAAAAAATTGAATTGCCCAATCTCACTTTCCACATAGGTTGCCACATCCCGAATACATATTCATTATAATGATAAATAGCATTATTTTTAAGACTATTCAATAATATGCAAAATTTTAAAGAGCTCAAGCTTCTATCATTAGATTTTTGAGATCGAAAGGACCTTTAAGCAAAGAAGAACATAACAGAGAATCTCAAAGAAAAGGGAAGTAGAAACAGAAATGGCCGAAAATTAGAATCGGATTCAAAATCAGTTACCACAGTTTCAGCCAATTAGAGAGGTCGTCAATGAAGGCGACATGCTAGTTGGGAACTATTTGATCTACATTCCAGCACCTATTCAGTCAAGCATCGTATACCCTCCTTTCAGGTAGCTAACTACCATCTTCAATTGGATGTCATCAATCTATTCCAAAATCATCAAGACATAAGATTCCATGGGAAAGCACATGAAAATCCTCATGATTATATTTGAGCTTTCCTAGTTCTATGTGAAGTCATAGTTACGAAGGAATGTCAACACATGCATTTATAATACGTTCATTCCCTCACACCTTGAAAAATAGCGTAAGAGATTGGTTGAATTCACTATTTGATAGTAGCATAGTATCTTGGAATGACATGGTGTAGAAGTTCACGAATAATGTATGGTGTGTGCAATCATATAGATAATAATGAGATTCAATACATTACTTTACATATGAATTCGGAAAAGGAATATGATCGGGTCGTGATAGTTAAATAAAATTAAATTATCGATTATCAAGAATACATAATCACACTAGATTTCATGGTCAAGAATTGGAAAAACTGTCGTGGAAGTTTGCCCTAAGGGTTGTCAAAACGGTGTTTTCTTGGCTCAATTTCACATTACATTTCTCTACCAAACAACCATTCCAAATGGCTCCAACCCACAACCAATATATTCATCTCGGTAGCTCCTAAAACTCACCCACAAAGGACAAAATAATGGTGATGATTTGTAAGCCACAAAGGCACGAGAAAAACTATGGAAGAAACACGAGATAGAGACCAAAAATGAAGGAAGCAAGTGTCGATTTTTGGAAATCAAAGAAACCATTTTTCTCTCCAATTCTACAGTCGCGTTTTTTTCCTTTCACAACACAAATCACACACACAATGGCTAGGGCAAAGATACCATATATATAAGCTAGGTTAGACTTCAGTTAGACCAATAAAAGATGTTAAATGGACCAAGATTCAAATACATTCGAGATGCAATATATATGGGTCATGAACAACATTAATTGTTATGTTACTTCCAATGGCCCACGTTATTTTCGGGTTGAACATTTGGACTTGGTTGTTGGTAACAATTTAATCCAAGGATTCATTGTGTATCAAAATCCAACAAATCTCCACCTTTATACACATTCAATCTGCAAGCAATCAAAATACAAAGTTAACGCTTGCATAATCAATGCAATCAATAAAATTGGAATCACAGACCTTACCTCGTGTTTCAGACCCGAAACACACATCATACCTACTCCTTGTACTCACTAGGCTAGGTCACAGACAAATACCCAAGTAGAAGCTAATAATCACAATAATCAGTCAAAAGCAAATAAACATGCGATGGAGATATCATATAAGATAACATAGATCTTTTCGAAAAAGACACATTCACACAGAATAATAGATTAACACAAGTTCATCAATCATGCGACCAAAATGTATGCAACAAATGCATAAATGACCCCATGAAAATATTTCACCATACGTATCAAATACCATTCCATGTTGTTCACACCTCAAGAACACATATCTCCTCTCATCGCCCCCATGCTCACTAGATTGATCACTCAACTCATGTCTAACTAGTAGTCTTCTATAAATCCTAAGTCCTTAGGATAATCCTTTATTACCACGGTACTTCTCTCAATCTAAGTGGATAATGGGACTCCATCTAATCTAACGAAAGTGATAGAAGTGTCTCTCTCACACTCCACCCAATCAAGGTCTCTTCACAGAAAAAGAATTCCAACATTTAATCACCTCTCTCCTCGTGATCTAAATGTCACACGCCACATCCCCATGCATATCACTAATGTACATTCAGGCATCTATACTTCACATTACCAATAGGAATCCTCACTACTAATGCATCACAAATCCACTATGGCAAAACAACACCTTTGGCGACGAGAAATGTTAGAGCTCAATTTAAATCAACCCACGTACCACAAGATTACTCCAGCACCAATTTTCAAAAAATGCACAGAGGAATTGGGTGAAGGTGACACTCATAAAGATAATAAAAGAAAAAATTAGTTACTTCACTACACTCACAAAAGAGGCTCACGAAGAGAAAGAAGATAACCCACATATGGCTGCCTCACGTAAGCTCACAAAGCACATAGGCTCACAAAAATGAAAGAGAAAATGGCCGCCTCTCTTTCTTCTCACTACCACACCCTCTAAAAAAACTCGCCATAGATTTCAACCTACTATGCATGAAAGTAATCAGATTGCTCTCAAATTTATGCAAATGTACATATGAAACATATTGAAATGTGACATATAACCATGTAACAGAATTAAGCAATCACACACATGCAGAAAGGATTACACATGGATGCGCATGTAATAACTAGGTCCACTCTCAACAAACCTCACTAGGGTCATCACTCGATCCAATAGCCACATTCACCTCGTCTCTTACCTTATCTTTCCTTTTATTATCATTCCTAAAATAACATATTTCACTATGTCCAAATTTATTACATTTAAAACACACCTTACTTTTCGCACTTGCCTTAAACCCACATTTGCCATAAAAAGTTTTACGAATAATCTTTTCATTTTGTCAAATTGAAAAATCATATTTTTCATTACAAAACACAAATTAAAACGTGTTGTCATTTTTACCAAAAATGCACAAAATACAAAATACAACCAACGACGACCACGAGCTAAGTACAGACACAATTCACACAGTATAGTCAAATAAAGGTCACGTATAATTTTAATAATGAAAAATAATTGACAACAAATTCACAAAAAATTTTAAGGCAAATAAATAATTAAAAGTAATTCGTAGCAACATGCAATTGTTACCCCTTCAGGTAACCCCAATCCTAATGTTACCCCACACGATAACTTCTAATGCGAAAAGTAAATTGTTATCCCACACAATGACCATAACTACAATAATAAAAGGGAAAGAATACGATACCAAGCGGACCATGTTTAAGGTCCGTAAATATCGAGAGATGCGAATTTATCACTTTGGGACCACCACTATTCGTCCTAAAGTCTCCAACAATCACATGAATCAATCAACCACGATCAAATTCCGAACACGCGAAGAACACAATTGTCCAGACTTCGCTATATAACCTGAAACAGAAACTAACAGCATCAAAATGTCAGGAACAAACTGTCGAAGACACCATTGTTGAAAAATGCTTTGCGCGCCGCTCACACTCTCTACACATGGTCTCCACGCGCCGCTTGTTGACCTATGGTTGATTTCATCCTTAATATTTTGATTATAAAAAATAAAATTAATATTATTTCTAACAATTGATTTTG
>CAIGRK010374856.1:0-15937 GCA_903798315.1 Fraxinus greggii | reverse complement strand
ATATTTTTTTTAAAGAAAGAAAAAGGATATATTAGATATAAACTTCTGGAGTTCTGGAGGTATTTAGACTGTGCTACAATTTTACGTGTATAGTATTGTGCTTCTTGTTTTAGATTATAAAAAAAATTAAGTCAAATCTTGTGATGGTTGTTGGTTTGTTCATTTTTTCATTTCATTTTCTAGGATCCACAACAAAGGAGGATGGGTATAGCTGATACAAAGAGCTCTAAGAATTTGTACTGGATTAAAGTCTCAGCTTGCATTACATAAGTAATATCTAGAATTTGTACAGCTTTTGGTTTTTACTGATGAAGAGAACTCTTCAAACTCTGGCTGAACTAAAGGAGAAAAAAAGTGAAAGCAAATGGCAGAATCCCGATCTCCCTCTGTCATTTTTGATATTCCTGAATCTGCCGCTTCTCTCGATGCAGTAAGATTTCATTCAGATAGACATGGGAATCATAACGTTCATGGACCTAGTTTTTCTGGCTTTAAGAAGAGAGGTCATAATCTTGGAGGTCGTTCCTGGATAAAGATTGATCAGACTGGCAATTCAAAAGTTTTGGAACTGGATAAGTTT
Organism: Fraxinus greggii; assembly: GCA_903798315.1. Classification (NCBI taxonomy): domain Eukaryota; kingdom Viridiplantae; phylum Streptophyta; class Magnoliopsida; order Lamiales; family Oleaceae; genus Fraxinus; species Fraxinus greggii. The sequence continues at coordinate 15,357 of CAIGRK010374856.1, read as the reverse complement.
ACCGTAATGAGGCATTGCTCTTTACCTTCTCGAGATCTCAGGCTTTTGGACCCGATGTTTATCTATTCTTACACAATATTAGGTCGAGAGAAGGCTATTGTCATTAGTCTCGAACAGATTAGATGTATAATCACAGCTGATGAGGTTATACTAATGAACTCACTTGATGCGTCTGTGCTACAGTACAAGTCTGAATTGTGCAGACGCCTTCAGACATCTAAAGATCAACCTGGTAAAATAGTTTAGTCTGCGAATGATTTAATTTTTCCATAGTTGACCACGTCATTTTGCTCCTATGAACCACTAAGTAATAAATCTTGATCTCTGCATGAAATTATGTTCCTTATGTCTTTGGAACATTGAGATAAATTACAAATATTAGTATTCTTGACAATATTACTGAAAAGAAAGTGGAATCAGCCTGATAGAAATTCCAGGGAGAAGTTAATATAAAAAGGGAACAATAAAGTAGGAAACTGACTTGCTGTAAATCTCTAAATGCATGTACCAGTGTTAGGCAGGACACTTCTTTTTGTACATGGAACGTGGTTGTTCATGTTGACTACAAGATATTATGGAAATGTCTATATTTCTCACAGCAACAGGTATTGAAGTAAAATGTGAAAAGCTTAGTGGGAAACTTTTAAACATTGCCTTCCATGATTCTTTCTCTCTCTTTGACTTATCAAGAAAAGAAGGCTAAGAAAAGCAAGAAACCGAGGAAAAATTGTCCATTTTCAATAGGTTAAAAGTTAAAACCTTCTAGATCTAGAGTCTACAAATCTGTATTTTTTCGTCTTTGACCCTAGAAGTATACTTCGCACGTGCCTTGCTTCTTATCTAGCTTTAAGGTGCCCTGTGGCGGGGACATTGGGGAGTCCAGAAGGCATAAGCATAAAGTCTAATGCCCGCTTATTGTCACATAGGCTGTATTTGGTTCGTCTTCTTCGTGAATTCATCTGATAGTAGCCTGACCGTATATCCATGGTTATTTTCTGGTAAATGTAATTCGTGTAGGGTATAAATTGGTTTTATTATTTTCTGGTTCTTTCTTTGATTTTACCATCATAGGTTCTAACAAATTGAAGAATGATCTCTTGATTGGTCTCCTATAAAGTTGTTAACACATAATCATCAATACAATCTTTTAGAATTAACTTATTCCATGACATAAAAAGTGTTATTCTGACAATAATTTAACGAATTTCGAGGATAACTCTTTTATTTTATTCAATATTTACAATTAGATATGAAATTTGAATGCATGTATATATTGCTTGTATTTTCTACATTAAAACAAATTCGGAAATCAGAGTTCAAAGTTCAGGCAACAAGCATTTAATATCACCTCTGTTTTAGTTTAAGCTTAATATGAATTAATCAATTATCGAATATTTTGGGATTTTTTTAATTAAATATATATAAATTCGTCTAAATCTAGGAACAACCTTACAACTAGAAGGGGTTTTGGCAGAATCCCCTACAACAAGAAGTAATACAATTGGTGAAAACATACAAGGCTTACCTCCAGAACTACTTCAAGAGGAGAGAGAGAAGAAAGCATATGAATATTATGTGTTTAGAATATGTTAAATAGAAATATGTTAAGAATCATTTAAATCTCTTTGCAAGAGCATTTGTGATTATGGCACTAGCGACGATAAAATAAAACTGTTGAACATATATTTAGTTTTAAGGGCCAATATATTGGTCAGTACACGTGGTCCTCTCTTCCATACTGAATAGATCTATGGAAATAGAACTGGTCTTTTCTTTCTATTTTCTTTTCATGTAACAGTTGATAATGTGCAAAGATTTTTTCATCAATGAATTTTTTTTTCTCTTGATACTGATGATTATTCAATACAGTATTTCAGTCTGCTATAATTATAAAGTTAAGTTGCCCCATACAAAAGATATTTTTAGGTACAGTTGTAATAGTTGTAAAATAAGATACAATTCACTTGTATAGTAATTATTATGACGTTAAAATTGCTTTATGAATGGGTATGTATTTTAGCTACCTTTGAATATGATAAATTTCTCCAATCTTATAAATCTATGCAAAAAATTTCCTTTGTTTATATCTATAATTTTCTCCAAATAAATAGTTGGAGTTGCTCACAATGTGCCTGATTTTATTCAGATGACCTGCCTTTCGAATTCAAGGCATTGGAGCTTGCTCTGGAACTAACATGTACGTCCCTTGATACTCAGGTATGTGATTATCTGTTTTAAGCACTAGAAGTGGAAGTTCTTGTTTGAGATTTCTAGTTTTGTCTAGAAAATGGATCCTAGAGTTTGTCTTAATTAGCCTATGGGTATCTGGGATCTTCTATGACTCACTGTGAAGGTTGCTCCGCGCGGGGAGTGTGTTTTTGTTGTATATTTGTTATGAAGATTTCTGTAGGAAATCTGTTGTTTCTGATTCCCAAATTTACATTCAGGAAATGAAAAGCCTTTCCTTCAGTTGTTTTAATCTCGTAATTCTTTGTGCACTCAAGTCGTTTTCAAAATGGCTCATCTTCTCCTATCTTTGATTTGAGGATTACTACATATGGATTTTCTGTCCTAACTCCACTACCGATCTTCGCATCCACAAACATGGTTACCGAAAGATGAAATGCTATAGATGATGTACACTTGTTTGAATAGTATCTATATGTGGGTATAACCCCCCATAAACAAAATAAGCAATCTAATAGCATCTTTGGTAGGGAGGATTAGATAGTGCGAGTCATGTTCAATACTAGGTACCAAACATGCAATAAAGAATGTGTGATAGGGATGATTGGATAGCACGAGTCATATTCAATACTGGGTACCGAACATGTACTAAAGAATGTGTGAGCTAAGTCATTGCTTTGAACTTTATGCATTTAGTAGATGAAAGAACTAGAAATGCAGATACATCCAGTACTTGATGAATTAGCGTCATCAATAAGCACTCTCAATCTAGAGCGGGTGCGTAGATTCAAGGGCCACCTCCTTGCCTTGACCCAGAGAGTACAAAAGGTAAGATAATGGATTTGTGCATTAGAATATATGTTAAGCAGCTTTTTGTACTCATTAGCTTTTATCTTGAATTCTTAGGTTTGTGATGAAATCGAACATTTGATGGATGATGATGGAGATATGGCTGAGATGTATTTAACAGAGAAGAAAGAAAGGAGGGAGGTGCTGGCCAGCGGTGACCTATATGATCAAATCAGCAGTTCTCAAAATACAAGGGTTGTATCGAAATCTGCACCCGTTTCTCCGGTGGGATCGTGTAGTGGAGTGCGGAAACTGCAAAGAGCTTTCAGCAGCATTAGTTCTAGTAAACATGGAAGCTTCCTAAGTTCATCTAGTGGTGGAGAAAACATCGATCAACTTGAAATGTTACTGGAAGCATACTTTGTAGTCACCGACAACACACTCAACAAGTTGCTATCGGTGAGAAACCCATTATCAAACCATTCTTCCCACTATATTGTTTACAAGTCTTAAATGTAGTTAAAACTAAGGAAAAAAAAATTACACCATTGTTCCCAACTTTTGAAAAGGAGCAAGTTGGTCCTCAATCTTTGATTGTGGTTGCACAGGGTAATCTCTTAAGATCATGCGACCCTTACATGTTCAAATTTATAAAGTCAAAGTTTTGTTTCTCAACTTGGACTAGTGCTCAAAAATTTCTGAGGCAAGTTTTCATGATGGCCACTTGATAATTCAGTGAAAATTTGGACGGTTTTGGTCATTAGGGATGATTGTACAACTTGCCACTCTGGCAATAGGTTGAGTGCATATAGTGCTTATTTTCCCACATTTTTTCCTTTGTCAATTCTAGAGGCTCTCTAGGCTTGATTATTCTTTGGCCACGACCACCACGCAAAACATCCTTTTGACACTGGGAATGTACTTGTACGTTCATGATTTGATTTTGACTAAGCGTACTCTATATGCCTAAGTAACTAAGTTGCACTGGCTTCTTTAGAAAGAGCACTTCATTCTTAGATCTGGTGGCTTTAACAAGTGATCGAAGTACACATTCACCATTGCTGTACTACAAACTATTAGTTCAAAATAAGTCAAAATAATTCGCATTACTACATGATTGACACTTAGGCGTAAGTAATTTTACTTTCATATTTCATGGCGTTGCAGCTTAAAGAGTATATCGATGATACGGAGGATTTGATCAACATAAAGCTGGTATGGATCAAGGGGCAATAATCATGGTTAGATTTCTTATCTTTAACAATATGCAACGCAGACAAAATTTACTTGTTTTATATTTGTAAACAGGGAAATGTTCAGAACCAGCTGATCCAATTTGAGTTGCTTCTGACGGCTGCTACTTTCGTAGCTACTGTATTTGCTGTTGTAACTGCTATTTTTGGAATGAACTTCGAGGATTCAACCTTTGATAACCCGTCTACATTTTACTGGGTTCTTATCATAACTGGAGCATTCTGTGGAATGTTGTACTTTGCCTTCTTGATTTATTTTAGGCACAAGAAAGTATTTCCTTTGTAGATTGTACATGCGAATATATATTCTTCTGAATTAATTGATGGAAAATTGGTCACAAGATTTTGTTATGACGCCAGAACGATGAGAACTTGAGCTCGTTGAACCCAGGCAAGTGCAATAGTTGGTATTCTCTCTGATTTTGTTATCAATGCTGCAAGATTCGTGCTTATGTTTTAGGTTTGATGTTAGGATTTTGAGAATGAGATATAGCGCGATATGAAATATAGATCGCACAATTAATAACCAAGAATAAGATTAAAAGAAAAGCAAACATAAAGAAGAAATTGGCAGAGGAATCGAATATTTTATTAACCGAATATTTTATTGACAACCAATGGAGAGAAAATAATACAACTTCTGCATTTAAGGTCACTTGAAACTGAATGAAGAGTCTATTATTTATAGGAAACTTGTCTAAATCCTAGTATAAACCTAAACTATGGAAACTAGGTCAAAAATATTCGTGGCACGTCGCTCGAGCGACAGCCCAGCGATAGTCGGAGGACAGCTTCCCTGCTTCAATTTTGATCCTCTCGCTCGAGCGTGAGTCAAGCGACTGTGTTGCCGTCAATCCGCCTTATTTTCTTCTTGGATCCTATTTTGACATCTTCAATTACAATACTCCAAAACGCGAAACCCTGACCTAATTTGGATCGGATTTGGGTCACAAAACCCAACATTTGAACTCGCGGTTTATTTTCTCCATGACAATCTTCATTTGGACAACTTTTTCTTTTAAGCCTTTGTTTGGAACCCATTTTAGATATCTATTTAGCAGTGTTCTTGGCGCCTTATTTGCCTTTGACCACTAATGCGTGTCTAGGCGAAGAAAATTTACAATTCTTTTTTAAGTTAAAACAAGGAAATGGGATAAAATTGGAAAATAGGTTTTTATTAAGATCTTTTACCTGGACAAAATGTGCAGCTCCCTCTTGATTTGACATGAAAATATTTTCCATAACAACAATGTTACATGTATATCTTTCTTTACATCATTTTTTATATTGTGCCACGCGGCGACATATGATTGGACGGTTTTGGAAAAAAACACTTCCGCCAACATTTTTTGAACTTCAACGGAATGTACAGGGATGTAAAACAAAGGATGTACACTTACATGGCAGTTGTTTAAGAATTAGTTCTCTGCACTGGTTATGCCTTTCACTTGCTGTCTGTACTCCCTTTTTCCCCATTTAAGAGTGGCACAAAATGGAATTTTATACATTGGTTCCCAAGTATTTGAACTAAACCTCTACATCATGGTTGACATATTAAGGTCATTGATTGTTTTAAGTATTATTAAAATCAATGATAAAATTATGTGCCACATCATGAAATGTCAAGGTAATATCGACTAAGATGTAAGTATAACAAAATTAGAACTAAACATATATGCTGCAGAGATTACTTCAAAAGTAGACACGAACTAATTGATGAACATGACTCATCATTCAAAATTCTTTAAAGATATACGTGGATTTGTTTTTATATTTTTTATTTTTCAATAAAATTATCTATTCTTTACTTTGACTGTGAAATCGATTAGTCATCTTCATCTTCACCCTCTTGATTCTCATTTAGTATAGCATTCTTGACGCCAACTTGTTATTCGTAATAACACCATGGTGTGAAATGGATCCATTTTCAGCCAATAGAACGCTTTAGATCAATGCCATTGCTACCGTATACATATCCCTTCTCTTAATACTTATCAGTCATACTCAATTGAACTCATTATATGCACCCAGAGACAGATTCATCCCCATATGCTCGTTTCTCTTGTTGAGTTCATGTATAGATGTAGGACTTCGGGAGAAGACGAGGATTCTGTGTCACTGTGGAAAAATATCCTTTGAGAGAATGCTATGTGATCCCAGAGTTTGAGCCTCTTTTTCACTACTCTCCAGAGCTATCTCGAGCTCCTTGATGCGTGCTTGAAGCCTAGATTCTATCAACTCATGGAGGCGCAAACTCAGCTCCCGATGGGAAACTGCATAATTTATAGGCTGCAAGTAATCAGTGGTTGTCTCTGTTGTATCACTCCCAGACCCAGATGTATAGTTATGATTTTCGCCAGACAGAGATAATTTCAAGTCTCCTTGCACAGTATATGGTTCGAAATCAGGATCAAGCTGCATCAAACAGTCAAAAACTATGAAATCAACTTTAGAAGTAAACTGCAGTATTGATCAATCAAAAATTTCTCAGAAATCNGGGAAACTGCATAATTTATAGGCTGCAAGTAATTAGTGGTTGTCTCTGTTGTATCACTCCCAGACTCAGATGTATAGTTATGATTTTCGCCAGACAGAGATAATTTCAAGTCTCCTTGCACAGTATATGGTTCGAAATCAGGATCAAGCTGCATCAAACAGTCAAAAACTATGAAATCAACTTTAGAAGTAAACTGCAGTATTGATCAATCAAAAATTTCTCAGAAATCAAAGAATCATAACATTATGATGAGGTTTCCCAAAACATTTAGAAAGATAAAAGTGATACCTATGACTTGATTGAGTGTGATCAATCTAAGAACTTTAAATGCCCCATTCTGACAGTACTAGTCAAGCAGAAGTATTTCATCCAATGTGAACCCACAAGTTATATGTGTGCTTTCTACAAATTATGGGAGCCTATTTTAACCAAGCTCAGGTCAGATTCTTTTGGTTTTTATCACAACCTGAATGCAGGTCTACTGTGACAAACAGACTAGAGTAGACGTGTTCAGTATCTAAAATTCGCGAGACTTGCAAACGCGAAGTGTATTAAACTCCCAAGATCAATTTTGTATAGACCTTGATGCATAACTTTTATATTCATATAAGAAACCTTGTACTTCTGTATTTCTTTGGAAGAGGTTGAAATTTCATAGTAAGATGAATGCTATGGCAGTAGAGAAAAAATAAGCAAATAAAAGCAACATAATGAAAATGGGTAAATGGAGCCTTATGACTGATTTTCTTCGTGTTCATTTGCATGCCAAGACTCACGTTCATGATCATATGCAGGCTATTTGATCTCCTAAAAGCTGAATGCATATCTTACATCAGTAACAATAGATATTCCTTCCAGATTAGATGCCTTCAAGTTGTGCTCCAGTCTCTCCAGTTCAGCCTCAAGCTCTGCCTCGATCTTGCTTCTCAACTCAGAATTCTCGGTATCGTTATCATTTGCCTTTAAATTATCATCTCGGATCATTTCATTCATTTCCATCCCAGAACAAGACGCAACTGGTTCCCGAATTAAAAATGATGGATCATCTGTCCTATGAGAGCGATCTTCAAGTTCCTCGTGTAAATCTTGAACTAAATTGTGAGTTTGCTTCAACCGCTCATTCAACTTCTCTACCTCATTCTTACTGGCCGTAGTGGCAGATATTATTCCAATAGTCATTCCAACAAAGAAAAGAAGCATCTGGTCAGGTCCTGAAACACGCGAAGCTAGGCTTGTAAACAAAGAGGAACTTAATCAGAAGTTCACATCTCAATCGAGCAATGATACCATCTCTCTCAAAATCATTAGTTCTTATATGATCATAGAAAACAAAATGGTTCTTATCATCACTCATCCAACACCTGAAACATAATAAATCCAACCAAGTACTCCATAAATTCGAATGATTGACCGTGTCATCTAGGTAAAATAGTCCAAAAATGCATTAAAATAGTTATCTAATAACAGGATGCGGCTAAGGAAGTTGCAAAATAAAGACTGTGCAGAAGCTTGTTTATCCATCTCAATTGATTGCATAACTCATGTCCTAAGGACACCAATTTCTCTGTCAATTTCATAAATTTGAACAAAAAATTTAGAACCCCCCATATACAATACAATTTAGAAAGTCAAACTAGAATACTGAATAAATAGCAACAAATAAGTAAATATCAGACATGCAGAAAACACATCCACAGAAACAAGAGGTGGTGGAAGAACCAGGTGAATGGAAAGTTCTGCTGGATTCCCGATCACTAGAACCTCTCGGCCGTGAAACATCAGGGCACTTTTCGGGTTCCCTTTGGATCATCGCTGATTCAAAATATTCCAAGGAAGAAGATGTGATCGATGCATCATTTTCTTTCAAGCAAGCACCATCTTCTCTCCCGGCCTCCTCCTTTCCACCCTCGACTTCTACAACCGATAAATCACTGCTTAAGCTTCTGATAATTTGTCTTCTATCAGTGACCGACAGCGGCCTAAACATAGGCGCCGATGGAATACACACATTTTCTTCCAATTTATCTTGTATTCTACATTGCTGAGCATCAAGGCAAGTAATTTCTGAAGGATTCCATGACCTCACGGAATGTGGACAACACATTCTAATAAGCTTGTTCTTACTAAACCTATGGAAATGACAACTTTCGGCATAATGACATCCCGAATTGTCTACATAACTCTCTCCTACAATATACACCGGTGACAATTTAGTTAACCAGACCCCACTATGATCCTCATGCCCTTCAATATTTTCAAAAGCATTTCCACTGCTTGAAGAAGCTATTTCTGCTACTGAATCCCCGCCATTTAACCTGTCCATTTCCAACAAATTTACATCTCTATCATTATTTTCCCCTGAAATTACATCTCTTTGTGCTCTTTTTCGCGCTAATCTGCGCAATGGACAGGTTTTATCTCGAATCTGCTGCAGTAAATTCCGTGATCCTGATTGAACACCAGGTGAGATTTTAGATGAAGGTTCGGTTAAACCCTCTTTTTCGGCTGAAAAGTTTTGCCAGTTCTTTGCTATATATCCAGCCCCAGCTGCTGCTGCAACAACCCATAAATCCATTCCCAAATATATTTTTCTGAATTTTAATAATTCTTACTTTAAAATTCAGATGAAAAGTCTTTCCCAAACCCAGAACCCTGTAAACACCAACCTGCGAATTGCAGAACTAATTGATTGTGCCGAACAAGGTGTCGAATTTTATGGGTTTTGAAGAATCTTGGCATACAAAAACTTAAACATATGATGAATTTTGATGAGATATGAGCTCAAAGCAGCCTCGAAGACAAAGATTTTCGATAAAAATAAGGTCTTAGCAGTTGAGCAGAAGCTCTGGAACCGCGAAAGCGAAGCACAAATTTTCAATTATTATTATTATTATTATTATTATTATTATTTATAATTTAAACCGGCAAAAAGAATAAAGAATTACAAGACAATACATAATTTCAAAGTTTTCTTTTTCAGTAATGTAACATTGACAAATTTTCATAGCCACAAGTTTGTGCTCAATCTAATTGCTTCCACACGTTAAACGTTAGAGGCCCAAATTCAATCGTGATTATCCTTCATCCCTGGAATTTCTATTGATTAAATTGAATTGGTGAATTTTTAGTGCTTTTGGGAGGAATTAAAAGTCAATTAAAATTGAAAATTAATCGTTATTGGATCTCACTCGTCTAATAAAATCAACAACTGCAAGTTTTTCAATTTTAATCTCTATCGAACACGCTCTTAATATTCTTCGTTTGCTTATGGTAAAACTTTGTTCATTAGTCTCAAGTATGTCTTTTAATACTTTATAGTCGAGTCACAAAATTTTTATAATATTTTCAAGTTACTTAAATAAAACTTTATATCCTCGTTTCAGGTACTCAAACAACGTGTTGGAGCAATTGTATGTCATAAATTTTGTGTGTAAAGAAATAAAAATAAGAGAAGCGTTGTCAAAAGAATAAAATTTGAAATTTTCATATGGGGACAATTCTCGATTTCTTTTAAGATGACGAGGTTGGAATCCATAGTCGAGCTTAGTATAGAAATTAAGATGAAACTGTCTACAATCAACAAGCAAGAAAGGTGTACATCTCGCAATAATTTGTAAAATGTAAACTTCCTCTGTGGATTCAAGGTAACACAATGTAATCTCACACTTAATCAACACTTACGAATTGAGAGATAGTAACACAAGGAGATTCACAAATGTCAAGACGGAAGATCAACTCTTCAAAGTAACTAACAGTGAACCACATCAACTATGATTAATACATAATTTCCTCTCAATCATAGCTTCCGTTTTGTAGAGGGAGAGAATCAAGCCATGGAATCCTATGATTGCCCATACCGAATTAAGCTCGAATAGTACTACATATAAGCTAAAATTCTTAATTTATCATTTCAAATAAAAACACTGAAATTTCATTGTACATGAATATTTCACAACTAAAAGTCTAAAACAACCCAGCCTAAATGGAGAATGTGGAAGTCTTCCACGTCCAGTCGTCGATTCAGAGGCCATAAATCGAAATAAGTATCTGCTGCTTTAGATGAATAACATTGTCCACAGAAGCAAAAATCCTAAAATATTCAAAATGAAAAAGAGAACAAACAATTTAAATTACAAATCTATCAAAAAAAAGTAAAGATTTGAGAGTATAATAGGTATATAGTAATACATAGAAGGAAAAAAATTCCAAAAAAATAAAATAAAATTTAACTTTCTATTGTTCATTTCTTAATCTTTCTCAAGTCGTCTAGTATATCTTGCTAAATGTATCATATTTGTTTATAACTTATATAAATCGGGTCAAGATTCAACATGATAGAAACATCACATGTCCCACTGAAGCGCAATTTGGGCTTATACAGTTTTTTACTTGATAGAGTTGAAGTGCGAACCTTTTCTAAATTGAAACTTTTTAGGCAAAAGTCCACGTTAGGGCGAAAAAGAAATGTAAAAGCAAGAAAATTTTCAACCAAATCATTGGTCAAACAATAATTTTTGTCTGAAAGGGAGCGGAACATAAAGTTGAGGGGGAAAAGCCAAAAGGGATTGCTTTTTTACCTCCAATGCACATTTTGATTTGAATTTTGTGCCTCCATGTCCCACTCCAAGCATATCCTGATCACATTAAGAACAAATATCATTGCTGTGTGCACATATTGATGAAAAAATAATTCGATATGCACGTGAAGGGACGTGTTTAAAATATAATTTAAATAATTGTTCGCTCCTGTTCTAAATTAAGCAAGAGTAGTGAAAAATCCAAACCTCTTCCATAGCAATTAATGGTGGTGTTCATCCCATTCTGACAAATACAAGCAAAGGATTCACCCAAACCAGAAAACCCACAAAAGCCGCCACTATCCTCACAATTCTTGCATGCATCACTGTAATAAGAGTTGTTGAACTGCAAAGAAATCCCATACTGCCATTTCATAGGATCCCCTTCATCCCCTCCAAATCCATTAACTGCTGAATATGAAGAACACTGGAGCTTAGGAAGATCCAAACCGTAACCCGAACCAAGTGCAGTTGGTGGATCATAAACACAACAAGTGGATATTGCTCCATTTGGTTCTAGCCCAATCCCTTCAACTGATCTACAAGAATACAAACCTCTACAAACATTTAAACCCGAACCCGTATCACAGAAGTCTGTATTTCGATCAAACACAGGTGATGTCGTAGAACATCCGAGCAAAACAAATATGTTATCTGGCAATAAGGTAAATGGGCTTTTACGTTCCAAGGTAAAGCTTCCGGAGTTCTGCATTGACGAACAGGTCGACATGAGGGGGTCTATAATGACAATGGTGTTGCTTGAGTAATCTATTGAAGATACTGTGTAAATACCAGTACCAGTTGAGAACTGAAGCGTTCCGTAACTGCATTTTATGTATCTAGCGAAAGCAGGATGCCCACAACCAGAACTCGAACCAAAGGGAAACTTTATAGGGACATTGCCACATTTATCACGACATTTTCCATTGAGAGGGATGATACTGGGAATGGCATTAAGAGGGTGGAGCAAGAAGAGCAAGAGCAAAATCTGGTATGGTTTTGTTAAAGGAAACATGGATAATGTCCAAGAGAGTAACACAAATGGTTCAAATAAGATAACAAAGTACAAGAATAAATAGAAATTTGAAAAGAATGAGGGCCCAATCTTTTTGGTGGATGTGATAATTTTCTTTGTTCCTGAAAAGCAGAGCCTAGATAATATGGTATCCAGCCCCATAGAAAGAAATCAAGGGTAAAATAATCATGAACCAAGAAATAGAAGGATAACAAGATCTGAACCGAACCTAGTGACATAGGACAGCAAGGCACTGGAGAGGCTTTTGAGAGAGACTAGGGTGAAGCGGATCCTTTAATCGACTATGATAGGTGTAGCATAACGAATCTCTTTTTCAAAGCTCTATGTTCTTTTTTTTTTAAGACGACTTTATATACAAGTTCTTATATCGTAATTAAACCAACCAACAAGGCAATTGCTCAAATGCCTTAAAAAACGATAATTGTGAAGCCTCTCTTCCTGATTGAGATGCTGCATTGGAAGAAGAAAAAACAGCAAGATACTAAAGGATGAATAGCAACAAGAAACCGAGTAATATACAGAAGGTTAAGTAAGATAATGTAATTAACATCTCATTACACGTGTACGGCATTTTTGACAAGAAAATATGCTCAACATAGGGCCATTGTACAAGACTTCTCTTGTTTTCCTAGAACATATTTTCATATAATGCACTTTCTTATGCAAATGCTAAATTATTACATGATCAAGCTGATGGAGATAATAAAAGTTATTTTGTCAAAATTAAAAGAAGAGTTTAAATGTTATGTATGTGCAACTGATATGAAGAAATTGAGGACATAGGGATATACTTTGAAGAGTTTGAATGGCTAGTTACAATGCTGAGTCATGAACTAAAGTGCCTAACTTCTCCATTGAAAAATTCACTTATGTATTTTAGTGGCAGCGGCTATTGGCCGTTGACCATTGATAATTGACTGTCAACAGTCATAATAGCAAGACTGTTTATTAATATTTAATTAAATAATATTAAAAATTCTTAATCAATATATAAATGCACTAAAATGTAAAAATCATATACATATGAAAATGTAATTCAATACAATCCTAAATAACAAGAAAAAATAATTTATACAACCTCACTACGTAATCGTAAGCTTAGACAACTGCATTTTTCGGGGTCTCATTTATTAAAAGCATTGCAAGATTGCATCATTCTCAATTTTTTCAAAAATATCTAACTCCATGTGTACCACCAAATTATCATTCAACTAGTTATCTCACATTTTATTGCGAAAGTCACACTTTATTAGATTTATAGTAGAGAATGCCCTTTCAACACTTGTGGTTACCACAGGTAATATCAAAGTCAATGTGATGAGCCTATAAACCAATGAAAAATAACAAGAATATATTTTCTCAGTCAACTTCTGAGTTACGCAAGAGATGTCATTGAGGTTAAAGAAAGCTTTGTCCCTTCTTACAAGCATAAAAAATTTGTCGAGTTGTGCTCTGAGTAATATGAGCTCTGAGAAACTTTCTCAAAGGCCATTAGAATTTTTTTTTTCCTTTTCTAGCAATTGATATGCAAAGTCTTGCATTTCTTTCACAAAGATGCAGTGCTAAATACCATTCGAATATTGTTGCTAATTTTGCTAAAAATGGTAACTTCACCATATGAGCTCGCCTTATACATTAGAGTAAAACTTTTCAGAGAAGATATGTATCAGATCCATGAAATAACATAATGACATCCATATTGTTTTAATACAAATTTGACAAATTTGAAATCGTTCAAGTACAAATCATAACTATAAAGACGTATATATCGTTTTCTTTCATATAAAATGATAATTATATCGTTTTGACTAAAAACAACGATTCGACCGTCCCAACAACTTGGCATGTCTTCAACATACGTAAGACGACCGACAAAGATCATCAAGCGAGTTGATATCACTCGAATGGTTTAGAAGGAGCGAACGAAAATACATTCTTTCTGTCGGAATAGTTCAAATGTGATATATAACCATGGGAACACAAATGGTCTCATAGTTTCTTTTGAGTGAGATCAAACTCATTTGATGACTTATTTCGATTATCCTACATATGTCACTGCATGTCGGGCGGTCGTGGATGACCGAATTATCGTTTTTAGCAAAAATGATATAATTATCTTTTTATATAGACTAAAACGATATATATGTCATTTTAGTTATGATCTAAACTGAAACGCTATCAATGTCGTCAAAATTGTATTGAAATAATAATGATATCATTATGTGTCAAACTCGCGAAATAAAAAAATGATATCCATGTCGTTTTATTACAAATTTGATGAATTTAAAACCGGTACAGTTCAAATCGTAATTACGACGACATATATATCATTTTTTTCATATAAAAAGATAATTATATCGTTTTAGCCAAAAATTGCTATGATTAGAACTAAAATGTTATCAATGTCGTCAAAATTGTACTAAAACGATATGAATATCGTTATGTTATTTCATGAGTTTGATATATAATGATATCAATATCATTACATATTAAAGAAAACAATATCTATGTCGTTTTAGTTATGATTTGAACTCAAACGATTTCAATCTCGTCAAATTTGTACTGAAATGATATGGATATCATTATGTTATTTCGTGAGTTTGATACTTACGATTTGTTGTCTATTTTGAAAATTGTTGTTAATCTATGGTTGATTTAACCTTAATGTTTTGATTATAACAAACAAGCCAATATTATTTCTAACAATTGATTTTGAGTGATGATAGTTTAACATTGAAATTAATCAAGTATTGGCAAAATCAATGCATTACAAATCGGACTCGAAATGAAGAACAAAGTGAAAGTTAAGCATTCAAGTTAAATCTTTCAAGACGATAGCTATTTGCATGCGACGTTCGAATTGGAACTTAAAGATTCGCAAAAAATGCAAATCAAGATACAAGTCAAAAGAACGACAAAGTCGAGACGATTAGACATTGTACAATCATATGTAAAGGTAAAATATTTTAATACTAGACAATGAATTGAAACATGCTCAAGTTTTGATTTTACGATCAA
>CAIGRK010374828.1:0-14532 GCA_903798315.1 Fraxinus greggii | reverse complement strand
AGATCAAGTTATGCAATTCTTAATGGGGCTTGATGACCATTATTTTGAAGTTAAAAGCTAGATCTTAATGATGGATCCTCTATCGCCACTTAACAAAGTGTTTGCTCTCATTTTGCAAGATAAGAGGTAGAAGGAAGTTACAACTAAGAAGCAGCAGAACTTCGAAGTAGCTGCGTTTGCTAATAATATAGTACAAGATCCAATGGAACTTAGAGAAATGTAAGGCCAAATCAAATCAAAAGAAAAGAGAGGCCTATATGTAGTTATTGTGGCATGCTTGGTCAGCTCAAGACAAAGTGTTACAAGTTAGTAGGATATCCTCTTGGACATCGATTTCGTCCTGGACATCAGTTTGATAAAGGCAAAAATTATGTGGCAAATGCTATAGGACAGGCTTCTGATAGTAATCAATCTGATGTTATGGAGTCTCTTTCAAGGATCGACATCACTCCAGACCAATGTAAGCAGGTTTTGGCTATGTTAGTCCCTCAGCTAAAAAGGACAAATATCTACTGGTTCTCAAACACAAAATTAGTGTCAGCATCACGAACCACCAACTACTAACTACTCAGTACCAGATGCCTTTGACTTCTCAGGTAAACGTATATTTCCTAATACACATGATGGTTTAGCAAAATGGATAATAGACATAGGACCTTCAGAACATATGGTGTGCTCCATTTGGCATTTGACCACTGTGTCACACAAGGTTAAAGCATTCGTTAGTTTACCTAATGGTGATACTGTTGAGGCTACACATGTTGGGACATTCAAGTTGTCTGATGCACTTGTTTTAACTAATGTTTTGGTGGTGCCTTATTTCACATTTAATCTGATTTCTGCTAGCAAATTGATACTCAAACATAACTGTTTTCTGATATTCTTACATAGGTATTGTTTTGTCCAGGAGCATTCAACATGGAAGATGATTGGGGTAGGCAAACTTGAAGATGGATTGTATGAGTTTCAAAATTTTGCTCAACACCTCCATGCTAAGCCCACATATAAATGTCCTCAACCTGATACTCATCATATTAATCCTCATCACAATAGTTTTTATGATCTTTCCAATTCAAATTGCAATTCTAGTTTCAGTTTACATTATAATAAAGCTAGACATGCTACTTGCAATTCCATAAACAATCTAAATGTAAAGACTGATATTAATCTACGACATTGTCGCTTGGGGCATATTCTTACCTTAAAATTGTCTGCTTTACATAATCTTGTTCCTGCTATCACATTTAGTTAACATCTACATTGCACCATTTGTCCTATAGCCAAACAGCACATATTACCTTTTCCAAGAGGTAAAACCAGAGCCTTAAAGAAATTTGATATCATCCATTATGACATATGTGGACCATATGCAGTCCTCTCATTAGATGGTTCTAAATATTTTTTGACTATAGTTGATGATTACACTCGAATGACTTAGACCTACCCTATGAAGGAAAAGTCTCAAACTAGATCCATCATTCAGTTTTTTTACCATTTAATTCAAAATCTTTTGAATGTAACTTGAAGGTTATCAGATCTGATAATCGATCAGAGTTTAACATGACCGAGTTTTATCATTCTAAAGGCATTATCCATCAACTTAGCTATGTTGAAACATCTCAGCAAAATGGTATGGTGGAGAGAAAACATCAGCACCTTCTAAATGTTGCTAGAGCCATTAAGTTTCAATCCAATTTACCTCATAGATTTTGGGGGGAAAGTCTACTTACAGCTACTCATCTTATCAATAGAACCCCTACCTTCATTCTTGACAACAAAACTCCATATGAAATGCTTCACCAAACAGCACCTCCTTATCAGCACTTTAGCGTTTTTGGTTGCCTATGCTATGTTTCTAGCCTAAAGAGAAATCGTACTAAGTTTGATCCCAGGTCTATACCATGTATATTCATTGGATACCCCTATGGAATTAAGGCATACAAATTGTATAACCTTTTAAACAATACTACATTTACCTCTAGAGATGTAGTTTTTCCTGAAAATGCTTTTCCATTTCATCATCCTAAGTTTCTTGCTTCTTTATCTAAATCTAATGCTTGCTTAGCACATGATTCATACATGTTTCCCACTTCAGGTCACACATGATCCGTTACTTGATATATCAATTCCAAGATCTAACATCGATTCTACTCCTAATATTATTGATTTCCCTGATTCACCTCATAATAGTTTAATGTTTCACTCATCTGAGTCTCTTCTTGATTCACCTCATACTACTCCAGCCCCTACTGCTAACAACAATGAAACTACTCCAACTCCTACTATTCGTATCAGACAGTCTAGCCGACTTAAACTAACTCCTGCTTATTTCTAATATTATCACTGCAGTCTTGTATCTCAAGTGCCTACTACCCATCAGAATCTATGAAAAAGGTCCCAGGACTAGCAAACAGTATCCTATTTCAGAGTATCTAGATTACAACAACTTGTCTTTTGCTCGCAAAAAGTACTGCTTAGCTTTGTCAACTATGTATGAACCTCAAACATATGAAGAAGCTCCTAAATATCCTGAATGGTACAAGGCTATGGACACAAAATATCAAGCCTTAGTTTCAAATAATACATAGACTATGACTTATCTTCCTGAACACAAGAAACCTGTGGCTTGCAAATGGATTTTCAAGATTAAACTTCACTCTGATGGAACAGAGTAAAGGAAAAAGCCCAAGCTTATTGCAAAAGGATTTACATAACAAGCTGGACTCGATTATGGGGAGACTTTCTCACCTGTAGCCAAACTTGTAACTATGAAAGTTTTGTAGGCTGTTGCTGCTCATAATTGTTTGCACCTTTATCAGTTAGACATCAACAATGCTTCCATCCATGGTGAACTATATGAACAGGTTTATATGTTGATGCCTAAGGGATATGAGCAGCAGGGGGAGTATGAAGAAAAACTTGTTTATTTATGGACTAAAACAAACATCAAGATAGCGGAACACCAAGTTAAGATCATACATTATTTCACAAGGATTCAAACAATCTAAGTCTGATTATTCATTATTCAGCAAGCAAGAAAAAGGATCCTTCACCACTTTGCTCATTTATGTAGATGACATCATTAGAGGAGGCAATGATCTCCTTGCATTGAACAATTTAAGAGGGAACTGAATGAACAGTTTGAGTTGAAAGACATGGGGATCCTGAAGTATTTCTTAGGGCTTGAGATAGCAAGAACATCAAGTGGAATTTGTATAAATCAAAGAAAGTATGCACTAGATGTAATAACTTATGCAGGGTATCTTAGAGCTAAGCTTGCAAAATATCCTTTACCACAAAATCTGAAGCTAAGTGAGGAACAAGGGGGAGTTGTTGAAGATGCAAGTGCATATCGAANAACTGAATGAACAGTTTGAGTTGAAAGACATGGGGATCCTGAAGTATTTCTTAGGGCTTGAGATAGCAAGAACATCAAGTGGAATTTGTATAAATCAAAGAAAGTATGCACTAGATGTAATAACTTATGCAGGGTATCTTAGAGCTAAGCTTGCAAAATATCCTTTACCACAAAATCTGAAGCTAAGTGAGGAACAAGGGGGAGTTGTTGAAGATGCAAGTGCATATCGAAGATTGATAGGAAGGCTTTTGTATTTAACTATAACTAGACCAGATTTATCATTTGCAATGCAAACACTTAGCCAATTCTTCAATCACCAAGGCAGCCTCATTTGGAAGCTACTCACCATGTGCTGAGATATTTAAAAGGCACACTAGCACAAGGTTTGATGTTTGAGAGCAAATCAAATTTAATTCTTAAAGGCTTTAGTGATGCTGATTGGGCAGCTTGCTCAGATTCTAGAAGATTTGTCACCGGATATTGTATGTTTCTGGGAAACTATTTGATATCATGAAAATCAAAGAAGCAACATACTGTATCTAGATCATCAGCAGGGGCAAAGTACAAGTCTATGGCTACTGCTGTTTGTGAGCTAAGCTGGTTGAGATATATTCTTATTGACTTAGGTGACAAACATAATCATGCAGTATTACTTTTCTCAGACAATAAATCAGCTATTCACATTGCCAGTAATCCGATTTTCCATGAAAGAACAAAACATATAGAAATCGATTGTCACCTTGTTAGAGAAAAAGTCCAGGCTGGAGAAGTTAAGATGCTACACGTGACTTCACAAAATCAGTTGGCAGATGTGTTAACCAAACCATTAGGAGGAATGAAGTTCGAACACTTTTTAAACAAGATGTGAATTCTGAATATACATCTCCCATCTTGAGGGGGAGTATTGGAATTTGTAGAAGGTTATTTTGGTTTTTTCTATTTTTACCTTGTTTTCTAGTGCTCATACGGTTAGTATATACATATCCGGTGAGTGTACAGTGCAATTCATTCATCCTGTTAGTATATATACACCCGGTGAGTGTACAGTGAAATTCATTAATTTGAGTATAAGGAAAAAGATTTTCCCACCTATTTTCTTCTTCACTCTCTAGAATTCTCCTCTTATCATTTTAACAGTGTTTTCCGTACTTTCGTAAGTGAAGCAATATTATTTATTTTTGATTTTCAGTTTACGTTAAAGTGTTATTGTGTTACTCATAAGAAAATGGAAGTACCCTTTAATGGTTCGAATAAGATAAAAAGAGGATGATTTTTGGTACTTAAAAGGGGTTGTCAAAATTTGCAAATTGACGGTGACACAAATAACTAAAATGAGGATGATTTTTGGTTCTTATCCCTACTAAAATGCTATGCGTTAACTCGAGGGATGACAGCAGTTGGCATAGTGCAAAGTGCTCAACAATATGGAGTGTTAATGTAAATCTTATATAAACACTTATATAATGCTTTCAAAAATGTTTAAATCTCCATTTCGTCGAGTTTTTATGCATTTCACGTCAACTGTAATTTAGAAATGTCTAGTAGATTATGCGTAAAGTCCAATAGTTGGTGAATCAAAATTTCAGTTTCTGTCCTCTGTTTAAAAATGGCATAACTCGATCAATGGTGCATGTCTTAGAGTAAAATCGGTGAGGTTTGAAAGGTTTATAAGTCTTCTAATATTATTCTTTAGAATCCTTTAAAATTTTTCTTAGAGAATAAGTTATGTCTGTTTTAGTAAACTACATATATCAATTTCTGAAATATAGTCCAGCATAGTTGAAAAATATTTTTGTGCTTCAAACATTATCTTCGAAACCACAATTTTTGATATGTTGTACGTTTACAAATTTTATAGCCTCTTTTAAATTTTCATAAATTTTAGTCGACGTTTGCTAGATCAAATATATTTTTCTTCTTGCTGCAACGCAATCGGTGATAACTTCTACACGCTAGCTGAATTTTCTCTAAATGTTTTCCAAAATAATTTATACCATAATTGTCTAAATATGTATGGTCAAGTGCTAAGATCTCGCATTATTTATTAAATATTTCAAACTCTAAAATTTTTCTTATCTGCAATTTATATTGGTTAACGTTGTAGAACTTAGATTTCTTTTTTCTTGGTAACGTGTCAAGTTACAAGAATTTAGGACGTTACATTCAATAGTTACCACTATTCTAAAAAGGCTTTTAAAGACTTGAAATGACCAGGAATAAATCTATAAATTGTATGCCCTACTGACAGAAATTCGTACAATTTTCATTGCAAATATTCTCCGCTTTAAATCTCATTTTCCTCTTATTCTAATACTATTCTTTAAGCACTGTAGAAGAGAGCAAATTTTCTTAAGGATACATCGTAAACTCGGTGGGCTTGAATTAATATGTTGATCTTGTTGATCATGCCATTACGTTTTTCAAATCCATTTAGATAAATCTACAAGCGTAAGTATTTTCAGATTGTTCGAAAGAAGAAATTGTACACAAGAAACAACAATCTTAAGGAAAAAAATTTAATTTTTGGTTTATTCTTCTTCCACTCCTATCTTCTGATTTTGTATTAGAAATGGCTACTTCCAGTGTTCCATAATACGACTAGAGAAAAAATTAAGAAATTTAATGGGTCAGATTTTAAGCACTGGAAATAGAAAATATTTTTTACCAGAAAACATTAAGTTTGGCAAAATTGGTAGAAGAATTTGTACCTTCATACAACGAAGATAAAAGTGATGTAGAAAAATTGGTTGTGGTTGATGCATGAAAGCATTTGAATTTTCTATATGGAAACTAAGCACTCAATAGATTGAACAACACATAATATAAAATGTACTACAATGTAACTGTAGGAATCTTTGGATACCTAGTTTAAAACTGAAGATGTCGACATGAAGAAATTCATTGGCAATCATTTTTTAGACTACAAAATAGTTGACAGCAAGACGAACTTTACAAAGTTCAAGAACTTCAAATTATACTAGTGATATCCATGCAAAAGGAACTAAACTCAATGAAACATTTTAAGTTGTATTAATCAAGAAATTACCACATTCATATAAAAACTTCACGAATTACCTGAAGCATAAGCATAAGGAAATGAAACTTGAAGATATCATTATCCAGTTCAAAATAAAAGATCACAATCGCAAATTTGAAAAGATGAGTGGTGAAATCGAATTCCAACATTGTGGAAGGAGCTTCGAAGATTAACAAAAAGAGGAAGCACAATAGGGAAGTGCAATGTTGTTCTTCTTAGACTCCTAAAAAGTTTAAAGACAACTGTTACAATTGCGACAAGATGGGACATCGGTCTAAGGATTGTTGAAAGCCAAAAAATGTCAATGGAAAAACTCCTCAGGCCAATGTAACAAAACAAGACAACATTTCTAATAAGGTTCAAGACGTGAATCTTTCTGCAGTCGTATCTGAATGCAGCTTAGTAAGGAATACTAAGGAATGATGTGTTGATATTGGAGCTACTAGTCACATATGTGAAAACCGTTGAATGTTCTCTACTACATGGACTATGATGAACAACTCTACTTGGAAAACTCTTCATCCTCCAAAGTTGAAGGACATGGAAAGAAAGTACGGAAAAAGACAATTGGAAATAAGCTCACCTTGAATGATCTTCACGTGCTTGATATTTGAAAGAATTTGGTATCTAGTTCCCTGTTAAGCGATAATGGGTTTAAGTTAGTATTCATATCAGACAAATTTGTACTTGTTAAGAATGAAATATTTGTAGGAAGAGACTACCTAAATGAAGGGCTCTTTAAGATGAATTTAATGATTGTTGTACCCTACTGTGAATAAAATTACATCTTTTTCTTACTTTCTTGATTTGTTTAATATTTGGCATGATTATTAGGACATGTAAATATAGTAATTTATGTAGACTAATCAAATTTGATTTGCCACCAATGTGCGATTTAGATCTTAATCATAAATAATATACGTGAGGAACGCAAAATGGCCCATTTACCCTTTCGTTATGTCGAAATAAGTGTCGATCCCTTAGATTTGACTCATGTCGATATATGTGATTTATAGTTTTTTTAAACTAGAATGGATATAAAGTACTTTATCAATGATTACACTCGGTATTGCTATCACTCAAAAACAAAGACGAGGCAATTGAAATATTTAAACACTATAAGTTAGATGTTGAGAATCAACTTAGCAAAATGACTAGGGCAATAAGAAGTGATAGGGAAATGAATATGATTCTCCATTTGAACAATTTGTGTTTGAAAAATGGAATTATTCATCTACTGCTGGGTCTTATTCTCCCCAATCTAATGGTATCGCTGAACATAAGAGTCAAACATTCAAGGAGATGATGAATACAATGTTGATAAATTTGAGATTACCGCAGAACTTATAGTCGAAACTTTGCTCTGTATCGCTTATATTCTCAAAACATTATCACATCGCAAACGAACATGATACTTTATGAATTCTAGAAAGGCCACAAACCTAACTATAAATACTTAAAGATATGGGGATGTTTGACGAAGGTAGTGGTCCCTAAACCTAAAAAGGTTAAGATATAACCTAAAACCATTTATTATATATTCATTGGTTATGCCTACCATAATAGTGCGTACAGATTTATTATGCATAAGTCTAAAATTATTGATGTGCATGTTAATATGATTATCAAATCGATGGATGCTATATTTTTCGAAAATAATTTTCCTTGTAACTTGTAACATAAAGTAAATCAAATTCACTAAATATATTTCATGGAAATGAGGAGGTAATATATCAAGAATATATAAACAAAGAAGAATCTAGATGTAGTAAGAGGTCTAGGGCAACAACTTCCATTGGGCCTGCTTTTCTAACATATTTATTAGAAAATGAACCTCATAGTTATAAAGACACTATCTCATCTACTAAAGCTTTATATTGGAAAGAAACTGGTCATTGTGAAATTGAATCCATAATACAAAATCATACATGAAAATTAGTAGACCTTTCACCCGAAAATAAGCCATTAGGATGTAAATGAATTTTGGAAAGGAAAATGAAAATAGATGGATCAATTGGAAAAATACAAAGCTGACTTGTCATTAAAGGCTACAAGCAAAAAGAAGGTATTGATTATTTCAATACATGTTCACTTGTAATAAGAATTACTTCCATGCGTATGCTTACAGCAATAGTCGTATTGAATGGTTTAGATATATATCAAATGGATGTTAAAACAACTTCTTAAATAGTGAATTGATGAAAAAATTATATGGAGCAACATGAAAGATTTCTTGTCTCAGGACCAAAAGAAAAGAAAGTGTGTCGACTTATTAAATCACTTTATAGATTAAAACATGCTATTAAAAAATGACATGAAAATTTTGACATAATTATGATGTCAAATGGTATCAAAATTAATGGGAATGACAAATATGTATATATCAAGAACACTCAAAATGAATATGTCATGTTATGTTTAAATATAGATGACATGCTAATTATGGATAATAATGTTACCATACTTCAAACTATTAAAAATATGTTAACGGGTAAGTTGAAATGAAGGATTTGGGTGTCGTCGATGTTATATAAGAAATTAAAATTTTTAGAATAGTTGATGGTCTCATATTATCTCAATCACACTATATTGAGAATATTCTTGATAAGTCCAAGAAATATGATAATATTTGTATGAAAACGCCGATGGATGCTAGTATGCATCCTGTTTCTAAAATCGATGTTAGTAAGTCTCAAATGAAATATTCTTGTATTATTAACAGTTTAATGTATGTCATGAACTACACTCGATCTCATATTACTTACTCTATTAGTATGCTAAGTTGATATACGAACAATCTAAGGGTTGAGCATTAGAATGCAATTGTTAAAGTTTTAGGATATTTATAACACCTTCAGATTACACTATTTGAGATGTCTAGAATGGGAAGTAGAGTTCACGATCGATCTCACTTGTGGCTCTGCACCCATCTCTAAGTCTCCTTGTAGGATTGCGCCAAAGGAGTTGCACAAATAGAAGAATTGTTAGAAAAAGTATTTATCCAGGCCAGTGTTTGGGAGCATCGTTCTATTTGTCAAGACGGACAGGTCAATAAGGATGTACATCGACTACCAAGAATTAAATAGGATCTCTATTAACAACAGGTATCCTCTCTCCAGAATCGTGGATTTGTTTAACCAACTTCGAGATGCAGTGATATTTTCCAAGATTGACTTAAGGTCTAGTTACCATCAATTAAAAATCAAGGTGAGTGACATCTCGAAGACATTTTTTAGGACTCGATATGATCATTACGAGTTTCTAATTATGTAATTTGGGCTAACTAATACTCTCGTAGTATTTATGGACTTGATGAATCACATTTTCCATAAATACCTTGATCGGTATGTTAATGTATTCATCGATGATATTCTAATCTATTCAAGGAGCGAGGAAGAACATGAGGAACACTTGAGGATTTTGCATGAGATTTTGAAGAAAAAGAAGCTATATTTTAAATTTAAGAAATACGAGTTTTGGTTGGAAAAAGTGGTATTCCTCGTTCGCTGTCGCAACCTAAGGTATAGAGGTGGATCCAGGTAGTTCTAAACTAGTTGAGGCCAACCAATGTAGGTGAAGTACGTAGCTTTTTAGTCTTAGCCGGATATTAAAATAGGTTAATTGAAGGATTTTCAAAGATAGCTGGACTGTTGACGCAATTAACCCATAAGGGTGTGAAGTTTAACTGGATCGAAAAATGTGAACATAGTTTGAAGAGTTAAATAAGTTGTTGATGAATGCTCCATTGTCAACTATACTTGAAGGATCAAAGGGTATTGTAATTTATAGTTATGCCTCTAAATAAGGCATATGATGTATCTTGATGCAGCATGATAAGTGGTCGCTTACGCATCGAAGCAATTGAAGCCACATCAGTAGAGCTGCCATAAGCACGACTTAGAACTTTCTACAGTTGTCCATATACTAAAAATATGGAGGCACTACCTTTGTAGTGGTAAATATGGCATCTAAACAGACCATAATAGTCTCAATTACATTTTCACTCAAAACTAATTGAAAAATACGATAGAGGATATGATTTGAGTTAGTAAAAGATTACGACTACAAAAATTACCATCTAAACAAGGCGAATGTGGTAACAGATGCCTTGCATCAGGAAGTAACATGCCAAATATGATGTTGACCCTACAAAAACCTCTATGGAAGGAATTTGATGTTTCTGGTCTCGAGATTGTCACAACTCCATTGGATTTGGTCACACATGTGGTAATTCTCTCGATCGGACCAACTCTCCATAACATAATTAGATGTTGTTAGAAAAGATATTGGACATTTAAATTTATTAAGATCGAGATTGGTACCTAGAAGCAAAAAGTCTTCATTGTAGACCAGGATAATGCACTGTATTATCGGGAATGCTTGTACGTACGAGACTTCAAGGAATTGAAACAGGAAATATTAGAAGAGCTCACTCTGCTCATTACTTAATACATACAGGACGGACAATGATATACCATACTTTTAGGCGGTATTTTGATGGAAAGGATATGGTCGACTATGTCAAAATGTGTTTAGTATGTCAACAAGTGAAAACTGAACACCAGCGACAGTCAGGGTTTCTTGAATCGTTAGAAGTTCTGGAGTGGATATGTGAGCATCTAATGTAGATTTTGTGCTCGATTTTTCGAAGTGAGCAAAAGGTCATGAGGCTATTCGGCTTATGAAATCGGCTCATTTCTTGCCGATTCAGATGATGTTTTCAATGAACCAATTTGCACAATTATATGTAAATAAAATAGAAAGGTTGCATGGTGTGCCCATTTTAATCGTATCAAATAGAGATCCCATGTTTATATCGAACTACTGGAAAAGATTACACCGATCTATGGGGACTAAGCTAAAATTTAGTATGGCTTTCTACCCTCAGACAGATAGGCAATCTGAGCGAATGATTCAAACACTGGAGGATATGTTTTGAACATGTGTTCTTAAGTTTGGGAACATTGGGAAAAACATTTACCCTTGATTGAATTCGCATACAACAGCAGCTATCATACCTCTATTGGCATGACACTATATGAGGCATTATATGGGAGGAAGTATAGATCGCCAATTCATTGTGACGAGGTCGGTAAGTAAAAGATTTTAGGTCAAGATCATTGAATAGACAGTGCAGGCTATCAAAAAATTTCGAGCTTGTATGAAAACTGCCCAGGATAGATAGAAAAGTTATGCTGACTAAAGAAGAAAGGAATTTGAGTTTTCCCTAGTGACAATGTATTTCTCAAGGTTGCACCGATGAAAGGAGTGTTACGTTTTGGAAAGAAGGGTAAGTTGCGACCAAGGCTAATTGGCCTATTCGAAATCTTTCAACGTATTGGGAATGTTGCGTATTAGTTGGCTTTATTCCCAGAACTTTCGACAATGCACAACATTTTCCATGTGTCAATGTTAGAAAAAGTACGTCCTTGATCTGAGTGATATGGTCAAACATCAGTCCATTGAGTTACATCGAGGTTTGAGCTATAAGAAAGTGCCACATAGGATCATTAATATGAAATTCCAAGCAATCATAAACAAGATAATTCATTTAGTGTATGTGCAATGGTGGAATCACTCGGTCAATGAAGTAACTTGGGAGAGAGATGTAGAGATATAACCCAAGTATCCACAACTCTTCGACGGGTAAATTTTGAGGATGAAATTTATTATTATGGGGATAATTGTAACGCCCTATACCCCAAAACTAGTTGTTATATTTGAAATTAGGACCTTATTGAATGAATTTGTGAGTTTAAGGACCTATTTGAATTTTGACATAGTTAAGGGTCCAATGTGCAATTTTTTTTATTTTCTAGGGTCATCAATTGTAACTCATTAATAGTATTCCCATTTGGAATATTCTCTCATGTCCAAAGCTAGGCTCTAATAGGTGGTATATTTAGATAAGTAAATATTTAAATTTTTAGTTATCTACATCCTAAATTGACCCAAGATTTGAAGAGTATGTTGTGATACATATATTACATATATTGTTTTAGATAAATTGTTATCTTTATTTATCTTAGACTACCAAGTTTTCAGCATCAAAAATGCCTTTTAAGCACCTATAGAGTAGTGACACATGTTCCGTTTTATTTATTCCAAACATGATAAAAATTATAATTTATAAATATATAAGTATTTTAGAATTTTGGGAATTTTAAAATTTTATATATTAATATTGGTCTCAAATCGAAGCTCGTATTAAAATACGAGTATTTGACTCAAGAGAATTTTATTTTGGTCAAGTCAAGTTTAAGTATCCTATGTTCAATTCCGAAGCACATTCAGAACATTTTTCTTTGAAACACATGGGCGCACGCACCAACAATCTTTCTCCAAGACAAACACACTCGTAATCCCTTTTGAAATTAATTCTTTTATCACTCCCACAAAATACAAGTAAGTGTACAAGTGCTTTTATGTGATAATTGGATTATATTACCTTATTCTTTTGGAACAATAATTGTGGGTTGACTCTCATAATTTTATGAGATTATGTAATAAAGTTTGAAGCTTTAAAAAGCACATTTTGATGTTCAAGATACGATTTTAATGACTGTCGAATTTTAAGACCCGAGACACCACCACCAACACCACTAGCCTCCCCAACCTGCCAACATCACCCCCATAACGAATATATGCACAACCAGAGATGTACAATCACCACTATCTCCTCAAAACCACCATCACCTCCACCTCCACTGTACCACACCACAACTATCACATAATCACACCGCCGTCACCTTCCCCACCAGCACCTCATCTACAACCACCGATGATCGCCTAATTTGTAGCCATATGAAGACCATCACCTTGAATCCCAACTCACTACAAGATCTATTCCGCCACCACTACTACCGTCAACTCTATACTGCTTTCCACATTTCATTTTACCACCACAACTATATTTCTTTTCACACTTCATTTCCATCTACCACCATCACAACATCGACTTCGACGCTGAATGATATGACGGTGTAGGGGAGTAGAGTTGAGGTAGATATGCATGGGACACTGATACGACCTTGGCTGCACCAAGATTCGGAGGAGTTGTAGAAGGCTCACCGAATAATCGAAAGGGTTCAGAGAGAACAAATAATATAATATGGAGTAAAGAGTTCTAGGACCATGATTTCTACCAGGCTGACGTATGTTTGAACCTTCCAACACTGGTTTTTGGTGGCGATGACCGGAGTCTGGATTTATGTATAACTAGATAGATTTGGGTATGACGATGGCAATGACAATAGTCGATTGCTAATCCAACACTAGCTGTAGATCCAGATAAGGTGACAGTGGCGATGGCAGTTGACGTTCATGGGGTGTGGTTGTGGAAGTGGCAGTTTATTGAGATCATTCATTTTTTATGTTAAGATTGTTGGTGTTGAAATTGTGTTAGGTGTGGTGTGGCATTGGGTGGAGTGGAATGGAGTGGGGTGAGGTACATCTAATTTTTGGAAAATTTACTTTACGATCTGATTATTAAAATAGAAAATTAAAAACTAGTTACGGGTGTAATTTCCTCAAAAATTAATCACTGGGCCATTTTTGGGCTCAAACCATTTCTCAAATTATTTACAAGATCAATCCTCTGACAATTTATCTTCCGTTTTTTTTTTTTTACCCTCCGTACTGTACAAATATAAATTAATTAATTTGTCTGCTTCCTCATTTTCCATCCTTTTGTCTCCCTTTCTAAGTTTTCTTCCTTTTTGCAATAAATATAAAGCACGCTGGTCTCTAATCTCACTGTATATTTCAACCTACGCATATATTATTGATAACTCGAGAAGTCAAGAAACTTTTCCAGTATTGACTTTAAGTCCCGAGACACGTGGCCAAAAACGACATGCAGTTGCCACTTGAACCGTATGCAGTAGTTCTTCAGGGGAGAGCTAGTAGGAGCCATCTGCCTCCCAAAGAAGAATAATAAAAAGTAGAGACTAATTTAAAATCGAACTACAAGTCGGACTAATATATAGAAAAAATAAATTCACGCATAAATTTATACTAAAAAAATTAACTGGCCAGGGACTGCAGCCAGGTCCAGTCCTCCTTAAATCCATCCATGATAAAGAGTGCTAGACAAAATTAATCAATACAGTAAACAAGACTTTAATTTCTTTTTCTT
>CAIGRK010374672.1:0-10892 GCA_903798315.1 Fraxinus greggii | reverse complement strand
TTTTATAGATTTGGTTAAGGTCTAGATAATAAAAATCAAATTAGATCAATCCTCGTGGGAAGATACTCGAAATTTTACAATTTTCACTTTATTACTTGTTAACGAACAGTGCACTTGCGGTGATTTACAATGCAAATTTATTTTCGTGAACAAACCGCCATTGCCAAAGGCCATCGACACAACAAGCGTTTCATGAAACACAAGTGGGAACGTGTTGTAACCTTGTTCAACTCCATCTCCGATCACAATTGGAGTAAACTCCAACTTCGCAACCACTGGGAACACAGAAGGCTAACGGAATTGTTGGCTTGTACTAGGGTCAAATACAACCCGTCGGAGGGTCGGATCGTAGCATCCGATGAATGGTGTAGCCGAAAATTGAAGGTGAGGTTTTTGAATTGCTGTTGGACATTCACTTTGACATGTATATTGTGGTCACTCAGTGAAGTTGCAGTTTTTGATTTTATCATGTGTGCATAGGTCTCATTTTGTACTCTGTAATTATGATGTTGCTCTGGACCTCTTCAACCAGCAAGAAAAATATTTTGATTTTATCATGTCTGCATAGGTCTTATTTGGTACTCTGTTATTATGATGTAGCTCTGGACCTCTTCAATGTGTATGAAAAATATTTTACACGATGCACTGGAAGATAAAACTATAGGGATATTGAACTTCTAAGCTTGGCATAGAAAGTAACATTTTTGTGGTTGATTATTTAGGAGCAGAATCTGATTGCAGGACACGTGTCTGTGATCAAATTTTTGTTTCCATAACCTACTGTCTTCAACTCACCAGTCATCTAGCATGAGAATTGCAGAAAATTTGTTGCATGAAAACGACCACTCATACTGATTTTCCATGTTCAAACTTTTTTCCATACCTTGAGCATTGATTCAAAGTACATTACGATATCCCCGTCACGTTACTTTAATCAAATGTGCTAATGCAATTACAGGAGAATAAGGAGTACAAGACTTCAAGGACAAAGATGTCAGTGAAATCTACATTCGATATCATCAGTTTTTCGGTGATAGCTATGACGGTGACAAGTACGCAGGCACCCCACCAAGTTATGTCGTACGGGCTTCAATTTGTTTGAGGACAGTGTTGTCGAAGACCAAAGGGATGCAA
This sequence comes from Fraxinus greggii, assembly GCA_903798315.1. Lineage (NCBI taxonomy): Eukaryota > Viridiplantae > Streptophyta > Magnoliopsida > Lamiales > Oleaceae > Fraxinus > Fraxinus greggii. The sequence goes on along the minus strand of CAIGRK010374672.1, from coordinate 9,758 downwards.
TCCCTGTTGATAAAGAGAGTACTGGTTCAAACGATGAGGGCGACGAACAAAACTGTACTTCAAGCATGCACGTTTTTAAGCGGCGAAAGAGGAAGTCCGCGTCAAGCACGCAAAAAGGGAAGAAGAAAAAAGTTACTCGAAAATTGTCCTTTTCAGTTGATCGGGCTAACAGTGTCGTCGAAGAAGTGGCGGCGAAGATAAACACCATCATGGCAACAAGTAAAAATGCAGGAGACGCCTGTATCGAAGAATTACTTACAGCAGGAAGGCTCGAGCGACGCACACTCTTGTACTTCTTCGCATGTACACTTCTGGTACAAAAGCGCTATCACAATATGTTCGGCATCACGCGGGACGCGGATGAGAAGTTTGAGGGGATTGAGTGGTAGTTTAATGAGCGTAATAAGTTTCTCCATTAATTTCTGCATCAACCAACTCTATCATACTTGTTTTATTTTTTTTTCTTCTGCACTTCTTGCGGGCAATTACAGTTGGTATTATGCCTTTGTCGTTCGTATGTGACATTATGTTCTGTCATGCATGAGTTTAATTTATTGACATTTCTTTTCAAGTGGTTATTTTTTTGGTAAAAAATAGTGCAGGCATGATTGACAACTCGTATAGGGAATCTACAACTTCTTTTTGGGAACCATGTTTGAACAGCAACAAAAAAGTGTCACATGCCCAAAAAGTACAGCATCCTTCATTTTCAAACCTTGTGGTACAATTATTTAAATATCACTCAAACGAAACACGTTCAAGGATTTTTACTCTTATATAACTTCGTTGGTCGGACACATGAGTAGTGCTATGTGAAGTTGTTGTGTAGAAATCTTTGTACTATTGCAAACAATTGGAGATCTTCAATTCCCTACAATAGATGATCTTAACTTCAATTGTGCGCTTCTATCGGGCTCCGACAACGAAGAAGTCGATGATGAGGAGTTTCTTAGCCAACTGGTGGAAGACGTCATGACATGGATTACATATTTTCAAATCACAGTAAGCGATGCCAGTAACTACTATCTTAAACAACGACGTCGTATCCGACGATTTCCGTCTTCACAAAATGGCCACATGTTTATGAAGGAAGCAATGGAAGATAACGGGAAAATGTACTATCAAGAGTTTCGAATGTACCCACAACTACTACGACACTTTGCACATATTATGCGTGACGAATATGGCTTACGCAGTAGCCAACATGTGGATATATACGAGCATGTTGGCAGGTTTTTGTGCATCTTAGCGCATGAAAAATNTTCAAATCACAGTAAGCGATGCCAGTAACTACTATCTTAAACAACGACGTCGTATCCGACGATTTCCGTCTTCACAAAATGGCCACATGTTTATGAAGGAAGCAATGGAAGATAACGGGAAAATGTACTATCAAGAGTTTCGAATGTACCCACAACTACTACGACACTTTGCACATATTATGCGTGACGAATATGGCTTACGCAGTAGCCAACAGGTCGATATCTACGAGCAAGTTGGAATGTTCTTGTGCATATTAGCGCATGGAAAAGGATACCGCCTGGTCAAAACTATTTTCAATCATTCGTTGCAAACAATATGCCATTATTTTCAGGAGGTACTCAATGTCGTCATCACCTTATCAACACGTCTCATACAACCTAGACCAGACTACAATGAGTGTAAGTGCCCCCATAGGCCGGACCTGACTAAGCATTACTTGTTTCAAGACTGCATTGATGCTATTACACGTGAAAGCTGTGGTAACGCATGTGAAAGCTTTGCTACCGCGTCACGAGCGGGTGAATTTTATAGGCGAAAAAGGAGTGTCGACGCAACATGTGTTGGCCGCATGCGATTTTAATTTGTGTTTCACGTTTGTGCTTGTGGCACTACCGGGAATACGCACGACGCGCTAATACTAGCTCGTACTATACAAAGTCCTGAAATTCATTTTCCATTACCCACTCGGATAAGTATTAATTGGTTGACTCCGGGTTTGCTCATCGACCGAGCTATATGGCCCTTTACAAAGGATCAGATATATTGTATCATTTTAAAGAGTTCCGCGATGATGGATCTGGTCGTCGTCGCCATTTTCGAAATGCTCGTGAGAGGTTTAACTATAGACACTCGTCTTGAAAAAATGTCATAAAATGAGCATTTGGTGTGTGGAAAAAAAATGGCAAATCCTTGATCGTATACCTAGCTATTCGTTTCGAATCCAAGTTGTTGTTGTCACAACGATGGACATTCATAATTTTTACGTCGTTCTGGAGTTGTGGACGAGACGTTTGTTAGAGAAGAAACAGATAATGACCCGTTCGAAGTGGACCTACCTGACGCTGAAAACGAAATGCACGCCGAAATGAACGCACCTGAAATGAAGCAAAGTGATTGGGACCGACTTCGCAATTATATGACATAACAACAATGATCATCACATTTTGTACGAAACATGAAATTTGAATCCAAACATTTCACAATATACATCCTGACGAAATATGCACGATACCCAAAGCGTGCAAATTGCATTTCAGATGTTGTACAAGGTGGTAGCACAATAATGCAGTTGATTGCGTATTATTTATTTTGAATTAAGTGTCACAAGTGGATGGGAAAAAATAAGAAAGTGGAAATATGTCAACATCAAATGATGTCCTTTACTCTGTAACAAATGTGGATGACAATACAAAAGAATGCATTTTTTTGAGTGAAAATGGGTACCAAACAGAGACTTAATTAAACATACATGAAATAAAATATCTAATTTGATAACAGGTTATTCACGTTGCATGAATGAAATCTAAATAAATATATAATTATTGTAAAGTATTTAATTAAATTTGGACATTTGAAAAATTTCTTGTGATAAGATTGCAGTTAACTAGGCTAAAAGGAATTTTAGGCTAGATTTAAACATAAAATTTTCCTCAACTAGTATAGCCCATGCTTGTCCCCTTCCATTCGCCCTACCTAAGGGTGCTAGAAATTCCTATCGTAATGCATGTCCACTTAATAGGAGATTCACTACAAATATTAGCCTGTTTACTTTCAATATTAATTACTCTTAGCTTGATTATTAAACTTAACATTACAATCCTTCCTTAGCCCTGGTTATACTTCTAGATAAGTATGTTACCTAATCAAATTATTGTTGCAAAATCTTGAAATTAGAGATTAAAAACAAATTTTTTTTTTTGGATGAGATTACTTGACATCACATAATAATCATTTAACGTTTAGATAAATATTATCATTTAGCTAGGAACGTGAGTACAACAATTTTAATTGATTAGAAACGTTAGTGTAACAAATGATAGGCTAAAACTACATTTGTCTTACTCATGAAATGTAGAGAAGCTTTGAAGGATTTGATCCTTAAAAATTTGTGTCATCGTACTCTTCAAGCCATTATATAAAATGTCAACGACAATACCCTATGAATGATTTAAATATTTTGGACATGTTTGGGGTCGATTTAAGAATGGGAAGCTTGGAACCATGTTTTCTGTCCAATCCCGATCTCGATTCTCGGCGAGAGAGAAGGAGAATTCTTTCATTCAAGATGGGGGATGGGGCTAGATCTAGTTATTTTATCATCTCTAAATTGAGGACGTTGTGTCACATCGACCAAAGGTTGGGACTCACTGGTGGAATTTATCATAATTATTCTGCCAAATTAATTTTCTCTTTATAAAAGCATTCGAATCCCTCTCGAGTCACTTTCTCAAACTCTGCACAACCCACCAGAACCTTCCCTGATTCAGGAGATTCAGCCTAATCTTCATTCTTCCAGCCAATCCAGTAATTTTATACATTATCCTTAAATTAACAAGTCGAAGAACACATTTCAAGGTTGTCTCTTGTTTAATTAATCATAATTGCTGTTGTTATTCGATCTAATTCAATCCCATATCTTAGTTTTATCTGGTTAATAATAAGAGAGCAATGGAAGGTAGTGGTGCAGCGTCAATTTCAGCTGAGAAAGCATCGGAATCAGCTGCGGCAGCCTCATACACCTATTGGATCCGGGAGGTGACCCATGAAGCCGCCCCTTTGCCTTTGCCGAAAAAGCTCAACCCGGAAGATCTCTCTAATCAATCGAACAAAACCCACCTGGGTTCCGCCTGGAATGGGGTATTCTTCTGATAAAAAGTATTATCTTATGTCGATAAACGATAAAGGTGGTTTTTTTATGATTATTGCTCATGAGTGTTCGTTTTGAACTTTATAAATATTTGTAATTTGGCACAAATTCGTTTTGAACTTTATAAATATTTGTAATTTGGCACAAAACTATTGAGCAGTAATGGAGAAGTATAGGAAGAAAGAAACTGAAGCTAATTTGATGTTGAATAGTTGAATCATAAGTATTCAAGAGAGAGAAATGTTTGATTTTGAAAAATTTTAAAAAATTTGTATTTATTCCTAAATCTGATAAGGATAAAGTTAAAATGCTTGGACCTTATGCATTTGTTGATCGCTTTCTGATACATTTTGATTGCAAGGTTCTTTTGATTCAGATTTGTTGTCTACAGTGTTTTTAGCTGTGCAACTGATGGTGGTCAAGTGAAGGTTTATCTTCCTTAGAGGATGCAGAATAAACAATGAATATTGGAAGTTGGAAAAATGATAGATGATTTATGTATTCAGTAATCAAATACAATTAAAAAAAGTGAAGTAGGATTAATGGCTGACTTAGACTATAGTTCAGTGGATGTCCTGTTTAGTTGTGAGAATTGTGAGGAAGATAAGTCGCAAAACTGTTGAGGATTAAATGCCCCGCTAGAAGGAATAGCATGACTAGCATAAGAGAAAAAACTATTTATTTCGTTTTCTGTGATTATAAAAGAGATGGTGATCCTAAGAAAAATTAACTTCTATCCATTAAGGTGGATGGAAGAGATTAAATTGGCTGCATACGAGGTGTCACACCTTATGGGTGGTGATGAACTTCTTGAAAATTGGATATGAAAAATTGAAAGCTTCTCTAGAAACCTATCCTTCAATTGTGGATACATTCTGTCCTTACACCTGACCCTAGTGCTACCAGCAGTCTGATCATGACGAAAATGCATGGACACCAAATTACCAAAAATATACTACTTAAGAACTGAGCTTACGAATATCCTCGCTACTCGGTCATTCTAAATAATGACAATGTAATGAGAGGTTACAGAAATAATGAATAAGAACTGGCAATTGTTGCATGTTCGTTGAAAAGATTAGCCCCTTCAGTATAGAGAATCTAACAAATACCGATATAGCGCTACTAAGTAAAGGTTGAATAAGAAGAGTGCAAACATACAGATGATCGGAATGTTTATGGTCAGCATAGAAACTATGAAGACCTGTGATTCCATGCATGCTGCTATCGTTGCCTATTATTAGAGCTTTTCAAATAATATGAAATATCCTGTGGTTGTTATTTTTAAACCCCCGTTTGGCTCCCATTATCCCAAAAAATTATTCTTCTCTCTTCCAACCATACAATCTTCCATAAAATAATATTACACGTAAACGAAAAATTTTTCCTTCTTTTTCAACCACACATTCTCCAAAAGATTACTATTCCAAAAATTATAATTTGAAATAATAGGGGCCAAACGGGGGCTAAGGAAACTAATTAACAAAATGGTAAGAGTTATAGAATTTGTCTTTTAGCTAAATTTAATCCTAGAACTTTTTTCTATTTTAAATGAGTTTGTTAATTGTTGCTTCATGGTAGGCTGAAGGTCCTGTGAATTTTGTTATAGTTTAAGCATGTGAGGTATTCTTGAAAAGCATCAATAATGTAATCCAATTTTTATTTCCATAAACTTTGTTTGCTATAACTTGTAGTGGCACTCTTATGACTGCTTATGGACTGCATTTAATTATTTTTGTTTCCCTACATTTTTCTTTCAATTGTAATTTGCATTTTTTAATGAAATACATTGTGGGCTGCTGTGTTAGTTTTAACTTTAGGTTTCACTGACCTTGGGGTAACTAGAATTTTGAGTCTCACACGTGTTTGAAGTCAATATCCATCATACTTAGCTGCCAAGCGTATGTCATTGGCTAAAAGTAAAATTTATGTGTTTCTTATATTATGTTAATAATTGATTTCCATTTTCCTCTTTACAGGCTGGAACATGGGAGGAGAAGAGTTTGAATAAATGGGCAACTGATAGGATTAAGGTTTGAATGCCTATAACTGTTAAATATCTTCTTTAATATTGTTTATTGTGCTCAAATGCGTAGTATAGGAACAATTTTTCTTTTTTACTTTTGTTTCCAATCATATAAACACTCCTAATGTTGGTGCTGGGGATATAGTGGTTTAAATGCTTCGGGTGTTAATATGCCGGCATCTTTCAGTCACTCATTCAAAATGCATTTTTTTTTTTTGTATCATTAGTTGGGCATTTAAGTTGCCGCCCAAAAAAAAACAGCAAGGACCATATAATGAATTGAAGCAGAACAAGTGAAGATGAGAAATTAGATTACTATGAGTACCTTGTGACTTAACCAAAGCCTGATTTATATAATTTTAGACAAGCTAAATAGAGAAGATAACTTTTCAAATTGGAAAATAAACCCATTTACGATGGAGTTCTGTAAGAGATTCTACAATCAAGAAACACTACCATGAAGCCAAAATCTAATAATGGTGCTGGACTGTATGAATTCTCCATATCAATCAATTATTCTGGCTTTTTTATATTTGCCAGCTAGTGTGCATGTACACACATACCTCGTATTATATATTAGCATTTGACTTTAGGGCTCAAATTGCAGGAGTTGCTTGTGTCTATGGGTTCCCTGGAGTTCTCTGGTGGCCGAGCTGAAGTATCAGAAGTAACTAAGTGCTCTGGAGATGTGAGTGCTTGTAAAATTGTTATATACCGAGACAATTTCTTTACTTTTAAGCTTCTGAAGATTAATTTCCAAGTGAGATGTTTGATGACCACATTTCATGTTTATACTTAACATTGATGAACTTGCATAAACTGGAAAACATAAATATCATAGTTTCTGTTGTGTTAATAGTTTAGGCAGTTGCTCATTACCGCTATTCTGACAATAATTATTTGAATGAAGTTGCAAAAAATTATCGCTGGTGTTAAGAGATAAATGAAGATGTAGTGCCATAAAGGAAGCTTATAAACACCAGTAATGAGAACTGAATTACACGAACTTTGTCTGGACTTGGTATCCTGAATGCACTTTCATCGATTGCACCTTTATCGTTCAGCAATTTGGGGAAGGTTACATTTCTATATTCTTCCTTAGTAACCGCATTTTCCGTCTCAATGACTTCTTGGTCCACTTCACTAGTTTCTGAAATGAATTAACTCTAAATTTTCTTGATTTTAGGAAATGACACTTGAGAAACGAAAACATGTATGGTGAAGAGTAGTAGTGCACGACTTTCTGTGGACTCAGTCATGGCTATTTTAGATATTAATAATGATTTTGTGTATTAATTTGCAAAATCATCAACCTTGTCCAATGTCTTGAAGGTTCCTTTGTATTGCTTCTCATAGTTCAATAATTATCCACTTCATAAAATGTTTTGATCAAAGGTACTAATAAATTGGTGTGCTGTGAATCACGAGTTAATGTCCGGTAATATCTGCAATATATATTATACTTGCACCCAAATGAGTGCATGTTTGGCAAAGATTAAATTTATAATTTAAATTGGTTATACATATTTTTTATCCACATATTTCGGAAGATCCATAACTAATACTCTTTTATTATCTAAACATTCAGTAAGACCAACAACTTATAATCACTTAAAAGCACTCGCAAGCACGCTCTCAATAAGGTGAAGATGCTCATAATTGTGAACACTCGTTTATTTGTTAGAACCAAGAAAAACATAGAAGGATGAGTTTTTTGTTTGATTTTCGCCAATAACATTGAAAGAGAAAAGAATGTGCTTGAGGAAAATTTCTTTATTGTGTTAACCTTGTTGTTTAAAATAAGCTAGACTCTTTAATATTCAACACACTTACACTATAGATTCCGAGTAGATATTGTTATTTTCTTTCGAACCATAGTAATATTATTGGGCATTTTAAGGTTATGAACTCAATTACCATTCCTTGCTTCAGCAATAATTTTTAAAAGACTTTCAGGCATTCTTGGTCACTGTACGAAACAAAAAACGAGTTGGCTACACCTATGAGCTGACACTAAAAGTGAAAGGTAAACTCTTCTTTTCTTTTTCGTCAATTGTCATTGTGGAATAATTTTTATTTACTCTGCTTCTTTTTTCCATATTTCTGTTTTGCATCTGAACTGCTAAATAATAAATTAATGGACATCAGGGGAATGGCTTGTTGGAGGGGAGAAGAAGGTCGAAGGCCACATAGATGTATTTGAGTTCTCCTTGGGCGAACTGGATGATTTGCAGGTATATTGCATATAAAATGCTTGAACCTGTCGAAGTGAAATTAAAAACTTGACTTAGCGCTTGTTTGGGTGTGCTTAAAAATTAAGATATCTAAGTCCCGTTTTTGTTAAGCCAACATGTTTGGAAACTCACTCATTTATTAGCAAAAATGAGATAGTTTACTGAAATGCCCTTTACAGGCCAAGTTTTTGTTTTGTTTTGTATTTTTTTTTTTTAGCACTGTTTCCAAGATTGGTTGAAAATTTTCAGATATCTAAGGGTAATATGATAAATGTAATGGTCAACTGAAAAATTAGATAGTATGGCCTATTTAGCGGGACTTTTGAAAAGCCAAGAGCTACCTGCAAGCGTAAGAAGTTCTTTTTGAACATATTTTGATAATTTTCTGTAAGTATTTTGTTTGTAATTACTTTGTCCGGCTAAGCTAGAAAAATTTTTAGAGGAAATTGACCTCTATTAGGTTCCTCAGGAAGCTTTTGTATAAGAAGTAAAAGTTAAAGTTAAAGATCTGCCAAACGATCCCTAGGTAGGATGGAGGTACTTAAATCCTCCTTTTGTCTTAAAAATAAGTCCCGCTTTTATCAAGTCAACATGTTGCGTGTTTTTCGTGTTTATAAGATAGTTTGACCACTTATAAACTGGATCCAATCATGCTCTTAAAGAAATGTCTCAAGAAACCTGATTATGACATGATGTTGGCCACATTCTTTTGCTTTGCAGATTGTAGTAAAACTAGGTGAAGATAAAGATATTAACAAGAGAAGCAGCAGATCTGCCAGGATTTGAAATTGTTTTTGCAGCCTCTTCGGGAGAAATTACTTCAATTTGAGCAGGAAATCAAAGATCGGTAGGGATGAGCCTCGTTATTATTTGATTGTACTCTTTTTATTATAGTTTCAACTTGTATTTCTATGTCGAGAATTGACTGCAGAACACAAAATTAGACACCGACGTCCTTCATATTCTTGTGATGGACAATTGAGCTTGATAATTACTTTTGTTTCCATTGTTTACAGCAACGGGTGTATCGTTTATTTGCAATGTTCTACGTGCCAGTGTTGGCATATCTGGATTTGCCGGAGTTGTTCTATTTTTACTCTTTAATTCTAAATATACCTCCCTCGTGCGAAGAGTTGTCCTTGCTAGTCGGGCAAATTAACACTTCTTTGGCATGCCCCATAGTAGATATTTTTGTTCCTCATCGCTTTATCCATACGGACATTTCTGTTTTTATGTTTCATCAGCTCTTGATCAAACATGATAATGGCCGGAAATCTATTTAGCAGAATCATTATAACAGTTACCCGAGGCAAAATGGAGGTCTCGTGCTAAAAATTTGGGGTTCTATCTTAAAAAGTCAACCTTATTA
>CAIGRK010374572.1:0-12401 GCA_903798315.1 Fraxinus greggii | reverse complement strand
AAAATCAAGGAAAATGACACGTGCGAGGCTAAACAAAGAAAAGGAATTCTAGGAAAAAAACCCTATCAAACAAGTCAAAAGGTGGAAAATGAAAAATGAATTCCATTTTCCATGGAAAATCTACCCATTTAAACATGCCCTTAATTAATCTAATTTATGGTAGAATTTACAGATCAAGCACGTGTCTGATACTTGTACCTGTACGAATGAATTGCAAGAAAACTATATAATGTAGGTCCAAGTCAAAATGGGGTAAGAGCATATTTTGGAGATGGCTCTAGCAATTTTTGGTCACATGAAATATGTATGATGCTTTTTAGAACGGCAGAATTGGGTCAGTGGTAGGTTTTTTACCCAACTCGCCAGTACTTCATCGAGTTGTATTATTTTATAACTGGTATTGGAAAACGCATTTTGAATTAATTGACAGTTTATCTGAAAAGGCTGAAAGTGTTCTTACACAAAGTGCGAGATTGAAACCGTTTGTGGACCCTTTTTTTTATCCGACAATCGATGAAGGCCCACAGACGTTGATGATCATGTCGTTCTAGACAAACCTCCACCCAACAAAAAATAACATTTCATTTTTGCCGCATTGCTTTCGGTTTCATCGTCTATTTAAGTCGTATATTTTTTATTTAGCCTCTTCAAAGATTCAAGCAGACACAAGAGAGTCCTGCTATTGAGAAAAGTCCCCACATATGATAGAAGCAAAGGGATATATTCACGAATACGATTTCTATTGATTTAGTTTCTTATTATGGATGGAGGGTGAGTTGAGTGGCTTCCTTACCCGATTGAAAATTGTTTCAACTGAGGGACGAAGCAAAGTTAGGTTATAACGTCATGTGTGTCGATCTAATTTAAATTTGGGTTAAGAAATTAAATTTGGGTCAGGTCTAATTAGATCTAACTGAAATATGGCTTACTATCCCAACACGTGGATCTGACTCTATAATCATTGGCGGAGCTAGCACCCGATGACGGGGCACTGCCGCTTGTGCTGGCTCCATCGGGTCGTCGGGAGCCAAGGAGGAAACTTGAAGCTTAGGGAGTCAGGGACGAAAGGTTTGGAAGATGACAGTGATTCGGCCATTTTTTTTTAAAAATTGTGGGCCTTTTCTTTTGGGCATCTTTTTTTTTAAATAAAAAAGAATTGGCCCAATCCACTGGATTCAGGTTGATGGTTTAATGGTTTGTATTGTATTTCAATTCAATTACAAAATCAAATAACAAACCAAGCAATTCCAGTTACCAAACCGGCAAACCCTATCTCTCTCCCTCCCTCCCACTGCGCACTTAGCCCTGCCCTGTGACCTGCTGTCGGTTGCCGACGAGTCGCCGCCGGCATTAACGTCGAATTATATTTTCTATGTATATGATTTTTACATTTTAGTGCATTTACTATAAATTGAATAATTTTTAATATTATTTAATTAAATATTAATAAATGATCTCGCTATTATGATTGTTGACTGTCGACGATTAATGGTCAACGGCATCCTAACTGACCTCCAATCCTGGATTGGTAATTGTCTATAATCATAACTTGAATTGGTTTTGAAATCTAACCAGGCCCATTGATAAGGCCGAGAAAGTTCTCTTATCTTGCCATATTGAAAGCTTCAAATTGTAGTAACCTCAACAGCTACTGAATGAAGAAATCAGAAGTCGGGTTTAGTAAGGGATCTATGTGCAACTCTCCTAATTTCAAAAATTAAAAATTGCAAACTGTCCCAAGCAAGATATCCTTTGCTAGATTAATGAGCTTCAGAATTGACACTTGTCATAAACTGATTGGATGAAGGAGATTCCACAAAGGCAAGATATTCCAATCTGTAATTGTATGATCTAGCCACGTGGCAATCAAAGGGGTCCCGCGTGATCTTATAAAGCCAACAGCTGCAAAGAATTAGATTTGCGGATAGGACTAAAAGATATAAGGATAAGAGAATTCACTTCTCATTGGCTAATCTGAAATTCACAAACAAATATCAGAATCCAAAAAATCTGCCAAATCATCAGTTCATATTTTGTATTGAATCAGCACCACAAGATTGCGATTGAAAAGATGTAGAAATGCATACAAAAATAGCTACAAAAATTCATCTATTACATTTTCTTGGAACTCAATTTCAAACGAATACTCGATTAGGAAACATGGCCGCAACACAAGCTTCGATTGCTGCTTTCCGGCCATGCACATTGAAAACCCGGTTTTTGAATGGATCCTCAGGGAAATTGAATCGTGAAGTGTCGGTTAAACCCGCAACTTCTTCGTCCTACAACTCATTCAAAGTCGAAGCCAAGAAAGGCGAGTGGCTACCGGGCTTGGCCTCTCCTAGTTATCTTGATGGCAGGTAGTGACTCAATCTAGTTACAATTAGTAATCCCATGCCATAGATGTGCTTCTCGGTTAGTAGAGGCAGAATCTGAGTCTGAGTAGAGTTGAATTATTGGCTATATTAAGTTTGTGTTCACTTGATTCCAATAATCTCGAATGAGTTTTAGTCGAGTGAGCTCGAATCTAATCATCTCAAATGATTTTTTAGCGTGCAAACTTGAGCAAAGTTTAGACTATATTGACACGTTTAGTAAAGCAATTTTGATGGCACTCAAAAAACATTACCGAATGAAAAGAAGTTAAAATCTTGTACCCTTGTAATTTAATATTGCACATCAAACATGCATCGCATATAATATAAGATCTGTTTTCAGGACAATTAATCAATATTGGTTGTGTTTTTTCAGTCTTCCTGGTGACAACGGATTTGATCCATTGGGACTTGCCGAGGATCCAGAGAACTTGAAATGGTTTATACAGGCAGAGCTAGTAAATAGCAGGTGGGCGATGTTGGGTGTTGCTGGTATGCTATTGCCTGAAGTTTTCACCAAGATTGGCATCATTAATGTTCCCGAATGGTACGATGCTGGGAAATCCGAGTACTTCGCCTCATCCTCGACCCTTTTAGTGATTGAGTTCATCTTGTTTCACTATGTCGAGATCAGAAGGTGGCAAGACATCAAGAACCCTGGAAGTGTGAACCAAGATCCCATTTTCAAGAACTATAGCTTGCCTCCAAATGAAGTTGGATACCCTGGTGGCATTTTCAACCCCTTGAACTTCGCCCCAACCGCAGAGGCCAAGGAGAAAGAGCTTGCAAATGGTAAGATAAGAACACACTACTCGAACTAAATACATTTGTGAGAGACGTAATTTCTTGTGTGTTTTACAAATACTATCCAATTTAGTCATGACAAACATGCAGTCGAAAGCAATTTTCGATATTGTATACTAATTATGTGGTGTACTTTGCAGGGAGATTGGCAATGTTGGCATTCCTGGGATTTGTGGTTCAGCACAATGTGACTGGGAAGGGACCATTTGAGAACTTGTTGCAGCACCTCTCAGACCCATGGCACAACACAATTATTCAGACATTCAGCAGTTAATTTTTACATATTGGAGAAGAAATGAAATGAAATGAAAGATCATCTTTCTTATATTTAATCCTGAGTGAATTGTTTTGACCTTGCTTTGATCTGTATTTGTAAACAAGGAGCCTTCAATGTACAGGGAACTAAAAATGGCATATAGTCTCCTCTAAATTATTCATAAATATAAACAATTTCCCATGAAACAAGTAGAAAGCCAAGCAAGTTTCACAACACGCACACCTACACGCGCAAACCTTCCTCAGGCTTGGGCTCGGTACAACCTTAGAGGAGTGATGGATGAACAAAAAATTGCTAAAAGAAAAAGGTAAGAGAAAATGCCTGTTTATACGAAGACAGCTCTTATTTTCTGGTGACGTGTTTAGTATACAGAAAATATCTCATCTGAAACGATTGAATGAGCGGCAGAGCCATTGTCTGGAGTAGCACTATAAATTCAATTTAGAACTGAAAACTTGAAGCAACTCTCGTGTGAGAGCAAATTTGTGTGAGACGTGGAACGAGCCTTTCAGCTAGTTGTTCAAGTGGTTTGGTGGCTGCAAAATAAAAATCACTTCAACGAGTCAGATATATGCAATAGCAAGTAGAATCATAGCAATTAGAATTTAACATCAAACGTAACTAAATAAATTGATATAGCCCCTGGCGCTTTTTTTTATTTGAAATGATTTATATAAACTGTTGCAAAAGGGCAGCAAGATTATCTCAATTCACTAGATTATGCTATTCAGTATTCATGGATAGAAATCCCTGTATATCAATCTATGGCGGAAGATAAAGAAAAAAATTTGGAAGTGCAGTGAAAAGTAGTTCTTTATGTCAATCGACAGTGGTAACTAAGTGAATCTTTGAATAATTATGCAATTAAATCAGGCTTTTGAAAGCAAAAAAAAAAAAGCCCAGTTCATTAATAATGTGCCTTTGATTTCTCAGATTATTAATACCCAATTTCTAGCCCGTAACAAGAAAACGTGGTTTGTAATTTCTCATTCGTATTCTTCACCACGAAAATATTATGCTATCAACATCATAGCCAATTATTATTTTTCATGGTTAAAAAGGTCATTTTTTTTTATTCTTTGCATGAACCACAATAAGAACCAGATAATGAAATCCTGCCTACAAATGCCATATATAGACAAGGAAACTCGCCTGTTGTTGATAGGAGTTATTACTCAGGTTGGACAGGACAGAAGGGCCGGATGCCGATACCAAATTATGCTCCAAATCATTGTAAACGGATCTTGGTAGTTCAAAGTTGCCATTAATTTGATAATCCAAGGTACTCGGGTGAAAATTCACCTCTCTTTCAGGCTCCATCATTTCTGGCAAACTTAAATTCCCGTATGAATGGTATGAATATTGCTCGCCTAGAGGTAGTCTCATGTGAGAAGAACTATTAGTATAATCATTAATTGTAATCCCATCTTGTCTTCCAATATCCACAAGTTTTGAATTGTCAAGGTCTGCTTCTTTCTTGACACCAAATAAACCCGAGCAGCTTGGAAGGGATGTATCTATGGAGCAATCCGTATCTCTACAGTGCAAGAACAGAAATTAAAGAGATTGTATAACATATAGTATGCTAGTTCAGAAACAATGTTGAAAAAACACTCGCAGGAGATTTTACTTAGTTTTATGTTTAGTCTTAGTTTTATGTTTAGTAGAAATTAAAATCCAAAATTTAATCTAAGTCAAAGTCAACAATTAATTTTAACCACATATTCTATGGACCCACAACTTTTCAACCACACATTTCATCAACTTTTATCAAAATCTACTAAAAATCTGATTTTATTCCCTCACCAAATAGGGGCTTAATACATATCATAGTTTTAGCACATTAGAAGATAAAATCCCTTATCAAATTGAATTTCTTAGTTTTATCCACGACTGATAGTCAAAATTGGCTTGTCCATCGTTGTTCCGGGATATGTCTTGTAAAGTTACTGCTAAACATTGCATTTGCAACTTAATAACGTGAATAAAACAAAATTGGAAATTCTTCATTCATCCGGAAAGGTGGCAACATTCAAAGTGCTATCATGGACACAAATATCAATGTATCTAAATTCACAATAAACTACCAAAATCACAACCACGCCTAATCTTACACAGGTAATTCAATTTTTTCATGAAATTTTAGGAATACAGAAATCAACTCACCTACAAGACAAAAACTGGGGTTCGTCTGATAGCATCATATGTTGACTCTCAACATTTGGAAACCACGACTGCGTTTGGCCATCCTGACCACCACCAGTGATCAGGGGAAAATGCATCCCATATTCGGCCTGTAATGCATGGCGTTAAATATTATCCAAATCAAATATACTTGCTATAAACTTCAATCACTACCATAGTCACCACATACAAAAACCTAATACGCAATAAGATAGAAATAGAGAGAGGGAGAATTCTCCACTAGAAGAATGCTTCATTACCTGGCTGGTGCAGTCTAATGGCATAATTTGGTCATTCCCCAAGTTTTCCAGCTGAAACGAACTCTGGAAAGTTACTTCTGTTAGAAAAGGTCAGACAGCATCCAAGAAAATCACTCAAACAATTAACACCAACATATGCTGCAAATTATGAGTTTTCAGCCTCTGTCCATACTAGGTCAGGCAGGATGAAGTACTCCCAGAGACATTGATATATTAATTATTATTTTTCAAATATTGTGAAAAAAAGTCCACAAATTAAACTCAGTAGCTTATAATGACATGAAAAACAATTATTTTAAAAATCAGGAACAAAATCTTCCAAATCCCTCCTATTTCTTAGACATTAGAAGCAAAACTTTACCTTTTGCATGTGAATTCTATTGAGTGATTCCCTTAGTGAGTTTTCCATCTGACAGAGATGTTCAATGTCTTCAATTTTGTCAGGATTAGTCCAGAAGCTGCAGCCAGAAAACAGTTAAGATAACTAAACATATTTACTGACGAATTCACCAATTTGCAAGATTGCAGAGGAAAAATTGAAGTTAAACATGAAAAGAAACAAATACTATGATAGTCATTTTTATGAGAAACAGTATGATCTTTACTAAAATAAAGTATATTTGGAGTAGATTACGAGCAAACTAAGGCTATAAGATAGAGAAGGTATTATTTTACATGATTATATAAGTGCTTATATACAAGTGATTAGAAGATATATTTTCAAATATTCAAATCCTATTTACTCAGAGAAGAAAGGGAAATCAGTAATTTAATAAGGGTGATTATTATTATTATTATTATTATTATTATTATTATTATTATTATTATTATTATTTAACACAGATAGGTTGGAGCTTTGAATACCAACTCATATCATAATCAAAGAGTTGAACTAAAGGTAGTACATGATTGACTAATAGTTGTAGAGAGTTACCCAAGTCTTTTCTGGACTTCTGCAAGTTGCTCTTGCAGCATCTTTGCCTGGTTGAGCATTTCCTATGAGCAACCATGAAAAGATTAATCAAGGAGGACTAGCCGAAACTAACACTAGACGGAAATTTGCAAAAGTACTAGTGATGCTGGCATTGACAAATGATGAATACCTCAATTGAGGGAGAACTGCAAAATGGAAAAGCAGAAGAAAAAAATGTCAGTCCGATAGTACATTAAGGTCAAGCATATATAACCGACCTATATAGTTTCATACCTTGCATCCAAAAACTCTTCAATATCCACATCTTGGTCAAGCTTCTTAAAGTTTCTCTTCAAAGTCTATCATGAAAATGAACCAAAGTAATCACGTTTTGCTTCCAATGAGCAAGAAATAGGACATGATGACAATGGAAAACATAGTTGACTTCAAACAATAAACTTACTTCGAGACTCTCCAACCTCCTGTATAATTCTCAACAAAAGAAGCAAAGAAAAGAAAAGGTAAAATGGAATTATTTTGCATCGATAGAACTTCAATTTCACAGAATCAATGTAAGTCGAAAAATAGCAACTTACCTTTTGGTCCTTTCTTTTGGAGATAGTTGTGCATATTTTGCAATCATCTCATCAATGTTGCTGAAAGACAAAAAGAGAAAATTATTAATAAATATTTAACCCATCTTTAGTCCATGCACAACAGTTAGCAATAATTAGCAGCCCATTCATAGTCTATACTGGTAGCATATTATCAAAACAAGCTGAACTAATACTCTTTAGTCATCTTCACTACCTGTTTGCTTCATTTTAATAGTTACTGAACTCCATTTTGTACTCGCAATTTTTTTTGGTGTGCGAGGGTTGAAAAGAAATTAAATTCTTTCAATAACAAACACCAGTTGGTGTGGTTTTTCTTCATTGAAAGGAATTTTAATGCATACTGAAGTGAACACTGGAAGCACTTGTCTTCACCATCAAAAGTTAACATTGCAAAACTATCAGTTTGTGGGTACATAGATGTCAAATACATTATATAATTCTAACTAAATTGAACATACTGGCAGAAATTCACAAGGTTTCAAAGGGACGGGGTTGCGCGACGTTGAGGGGGATGTCAATAACAAACAACAAAAGAAGCCTTCTTTCCAATAAATTGGAGTTGGCATCAGTATCAGATAACATTTCCTTGTGTAATATGACAGAAATTTAGAAGTTATGGAGATAGTTGATACATAATTCAACGCAGTCCTGTCAACTCTTAGGGCCTGCTTGGGAGTTCTTTTTTCACCAGTTTAGACCGATTTTGGGTGGTACCGTTTATGAGAGGATGAAAAAATAGGTTATTGCTAAATTTTTTGGGTACCAGTTTGGATGGTTTAAAAACCTTCAAAAACTGGTATAGTTTAATTTTGAGCGGTTCTATCAATCCACCAAATCAGCGGGTTTTGGCCGCTTGTCATATTCTCTTCTAATTTTATCCTTTATAAAATCATTATTTCTAATCAACATATTTTATTCAAAACTAAATTGTAAATAAAAATATATTAACTAAAAAATTATTTATAATTTGAAAAATTATATTGTAATTAAAAAAAATTACATTATATTACTTATAAGATAAGAAAAATTACATTATAATTAAAATTTAATTATAAGTAAAAAATCACTTTTATGTAAAAAAAAAAAAATACTAATTAGACAAAAATTCTCTCATAAAATATAAAAAGTTACTTGTGAGTGAAAAAAAAATTCACTTAAAATTATTTAAAAGTATAAAATTAACTTATAATGGTAAAATTTACTAATAAGTAAAAAATATTAATTTAAAATTTTAAGTAAATATTTAACTTTATTTAAATTTTTAAATTAAATATTAACTTATATGTAAAAAATTATTTATGAGTAAATTATCACTTATGAGTAAAAAAATCTCATATAAAAGAAAATTTTACTAAGGGACATATATGTAATTTTATTCTTTTAAAAAACTTTCTAAACTATTGGATAATAATCTCTCGAGTATAAGTTGGACAGTTTTAAAAATAAGCCACTCAAAACTGATCCGATCATAATGCTCGAAATTGGTACTTAAAAAATGATTATAACCTGTACGTCGAAACTCCCAAGCAGGCCTTCAAGCCATATCAGCACCACATCAAAAGTCCTGCTTCAATTTACAGTGCAGGTGAATCTTTTGGTATCAAATTCCTCAGAAATCCACCAATCACAACCCGGCCATGCTAATCTAACATAAACGAGGTATATAATCACTGTCAAAGGCCTAACAAGACTACAAGAGCTGATTCTTATTTCTTGATTGATTCATCCTTACACCATACCTCTCCTCACCTACTTGCAATGTATGGGGAGTATAGCGTTTGGCAGTTTTCACCTCAGTCAAATGCACTATGTCCTACATCGACTTAAATTTAGGAAATCAGTATAAGATTGGACAACCTCTCTGCTCATTACCTATTGATTTTGCTTCAATGCCTTTAACGATAGTAATACATCTACTCACAACTAAATCCAACTCTTATAGACAAGAAAATTCAAACCATATAAAGATAGAAACTCCATCACATGCTCAAGTATAGTACACCATAATGTAATATAATTTAGGCGTTATGTAACTCATAAGTACCTGTGTTGTCCGCGAAAAATTGACGGTTTTCCAGTCGGAGAAAACATAAGGAGAATAATATCAATGTCGCACAACACTGATATTTCCTGAGCTTTCTTTAAAATCCCAGCCCTTCGCTTGCCATAGGTACCATTCCGGCTGGTTATGCTCTCCAATCTCTGGATCTTTAACTTGACCCTTCCCATTCTATAATCAAAACAAACCAACCCCATCTAAAATTTACGTCAAAAATATTTATTAAGCGTATAAATATCCTCTAATAATATCTATATGCGATCAATTTTTGAAATTTATTTGCTTATCTACCTTTTCTCTCTGTCTTTCGAATCTTCTATTCAATTCTTTTCGTTTGTTTCAATCATGGCATAACATCAAGAATCAACAACAAAATATTAACATATCGTCTAATATCTCTCAATTTTACATATGAATAGATGAATGGATGTGGAATCACCTTGAAGCAACGACCTCGCTAAATACTCAAATCGGCAAACAAATTTACCGTGTACCACTATTCCCACATAAACCGGAAAAGATAATTAATTCAAAATATCAAACAAAACAAGATTCCCAGATTGAGATATACCCACTTCAGGATTTGAATAAAAAATCGAAAACCTCAGTTTGCATTTTGGATAAAAATCTATATATAATGAAATTAACACAAAGCACAAAAGATCCTAATAATGGCATATCCAACTTAGGAAATGCAAACTGGTTTATAAATGGAGAAGAAGAAACATCTTAACGCGAGAGTGAGAGAGAAATGGCTAAAGAGAAGGAGAGATAGAGAGCGCAAGAGGTTATGCTGTGATTTCGCTGGTTAAAACTCGCGGGAGGACCCAACCAACGTTTGTGTGTAAACGGACATGGTCTTTCTTGTGCATCATACAAAAATAAAAAATAAAAACTTATAATTTATTTTAGTCTGATAAAAACTTTGCCAAACATACCTTTAAATGGGTTGAAAACTTAGTTCGTCCCTCGTCTTATTAGCACGTCGTCCCTCGTCTTATTAGCACGCTCGTAAATAGTCTCTAAATAATAAGAAATCTCGATCAAGTTGAATAATAATATCTATAGTTACATAACGTAAGCATATCGTGGATAATGTCTATAGTTACATGACGTAAGCATACCGCGAATCAAATTAACCATATTATTTATTGTGCAAAATCAATTATAGCAGCTAAGAGAGGAGACATAGTGTAATTTGGTGATTTAATATTGAAGTTTTGAAGTTTAGGAAGTATTTGAGAGGATTCTTAACAATTCTTGTTCAAAATATTTGATCATGTATGAAATACTTCTGCTTTACAAAAATTGAACCAATTTGTAGTAGATGGATTGATTTTTTATACTAGTAAAATTTAGGAAGTTGATCAAGTTTGCTATGGCTTTATGAGTAAGATTAGTTTTTAGAAAATTAAAATAGCCACGTACTCGTACTATTTAATATAGTAAGTAGATCAAGTTGACTTAGAGTTCATTTGACAAAGTTTCTGAAAAATCAAGAATTGCTTTAGAGACTAGAAAGCTATTTTCGATATTTGTGAATAATTTGCTTGAAATACTTTGTCTGGCTACAAAAATTCTTTAAACTCTCCCTTATATATAATATATTAAATCACATTAAATGAGAATCATTTTTTGAACGATTTTAACCCTACTGCAATCCAATTATTTCAATAATAAATTACTTTTCATTTTTCAGTATGTAATAAATACTGCAAAATCATTGCCATTTATGAAGTTCGCATTATCAATTCTCAATTAATTAATATTCACATCAATCTAAATTCAATGAATCTTAACTTGATGAATCTTGATCTAAATGAATTTAGAATTATTATAGATAAATTTATTTTTATTTATGTATCTAGAAATTTTAATGTGTATTTAAATTCATGTATTAACAATTAATTCTTATATACCAAATGTAGTATAAAATGTTGCTCATTTATAGTATTTTATCATCACAAAAAAATTTAATTATAAAAATTGAGTTTTGAGAGTATAATTTTCTTTTATTAAATTTCTATCCTAAATTTTATTTTTTTTAGTTCGTTTGAGACTCATCAAATCCTTTCAACAAATTGGTATTAAATATTATTTTTACAGTACTTATAAAATATTTTAAAATAACTTGCAATGCATGTTCAACTCTGACTGGTCACATTAAAAGTAAGCATACATTTTAGAAGAGTAAAATAATCATTCATTCATTTCGGACTTGATTTTGTGACTCGTACAATTTAGTCTCGGTTAATTAATAAATCAATTATATAAATTGAGTTAAAATCAAACATTAATTTCAATTATACATTCATATATACTACTCATTTTTATCTACACATTTTGTGAAACTCGCTATTATTCATCTTTACAAATCATTTATAAATCTGCCAAACAAAAGCTTAGGCCCAGTTTGATAGTCATTTTTTTTTTTTGGAAAGAATAAGTTTTTGAATAGTAATTTTTGGAGAACGCGTGGTTAAAAAGTAAAAACAAAATTTTGTGTTTACGTGAAGAAAATTTATTGTGAGAATGTGAAGTTGAAAATAAGTATAAGAAAAAAAGATTTTGAAAGAATGATTACCGAATAGAGAGAGTTTTCAAAATGATCACGTCAAACTCGTCATTCACTACAATGGCCTTTTCAATTTAAAAAGACAAAAAATGCCCTTAATAAGGTTATTAAACTACAAAAATATGGTTATATTAAAAAGATAAGAATAACCTTTTAATTACATAACAAAAACCAACACTTCTCACTTAAAATTTCAAAATCAGGTCACTTTCTTTATATGTTTTCTCCAACACAAATAACATTTCTTTCATTTTTCATCCACCTCAACCTTAAAACCTCATAAATTTATCAAACGTAAAAAAAAAAAAAAAAGGCTTAGCCGAGCCAAGCCAAGCCA
>CAIGRK010374564.1:0-10105 GCA_903798315.1 Fraxinus greggii | reverse complement strand
GGAGTGTGACGGTTGGATTCGATCCGGTTTCGAAAGGAACCGAATCGAACCGAGTACAAATGTGAATATTAGAAATAGAACCACTTGTTTCATATCTAAATATAGAACTGAACCGAAACCGAACCAATCGATTCTCTTTCGGTCCAATCCAGTTTTTATATGAAACTTTATAAAAATTAAGTATGAAACTATTTGTTGAAAGATCGTGTTGGAATATCAAAAATATGAGTGGCTGAAGCAGAATCAACTACTTTTGAAGTAACAAAAAGAAAAGTAACGACTGAAGTCGGAAAGACAAAGTCGAAAAGATGATTCCTCACTTCTTTCATCATCAAAATCGCGCACGAGACTTTAATAATCTTTAAGGAGAAGATCTTGATCTAACATTTCGAAAACAACAAGAAATTTGAGTTCCTACGAAAGATTAACCTGAAAATACATTTTTTTCTTATTAGATTGCATTAAATCTATGAATTTTTGTAAAGTATTTATAAAATTATTTAAATTTAAATGTTGATTATCATTAGATTTTGCTGTAAAAGAAAGAAGATAAGCATATGGAACGTGAAAAAAGAGAAACTCAAGAGAATCGATTTCCCATGGATTATTGAGGCAGTACCAAGAATCACACCGAATTGATCGATTCTCGATGCATGATCTCGAAATAGATTCATTTAGCCTCAGTTTGGTACACATTAAAATTTTCATTTTCATTCTTCTACTCATTTTTAATTACATATTCTTCAATAAAATAATATTTTTCATCACATCAATAACTTTTTCTTCCTTTTGAACCACACATTTTCTATCAATCTACTATTCTAAAATATATTCTTCCAAAATAACGTGGCTCAAACACACAACCTGAACCGATCGATTCTATTATTCCGTTCTGAACTCACCCGTACAGGGAAAAAATGGCCACACACTGTCCATAAGGGGGAATGCTCCACGCACAAGAGCATTCCCCCAGGGGCTTTACAGGCCCCTTCACTGTGAGTTTGGCTATGAGTACAGAAAATAATTTACAGAAACTGGACATAATACTAACAATAAGTGGGTCCCAAATTTTTTAACAATATTTAATTCATGTGTACCCCACCTAACATGTGAGTGAATTCAAATTTCTGTAAAAAAAAAAAATCTATTTTAATTTCCTGTACTTGTAGGAGTAAAAAGTTTCATTAGTCACTCAACTTCACCTATTGTCATCTCATAGTCACTGAACTTCATTTAGCCTCTCAACGGTTACTGAACTTATGGACTAACCACTCCATCAACCACCCACCATTTCAACCGTTTGAAACGATCTGACCTGGCTTGATGGCAGCTGACCTGGTCGTCGACGGCATGAATAACGGCCAGGTTGGACGTGTTTTATCCCCAAAAACCACGAGATTACAATTCCTTGAAATCTCTAAACTCCATTTCTCCCAAATTCAAAATCCCTCCTTCCCCCAAATCGATTCCTCCACACCTGCTCTATTGAAAAAGCGTCATCATCAACCTACCCGTTTCACCCAATTTTGAAATCGCGAACCCTACACTAATTCCTTCAAGAATTCGACAATCCCCAAACATGCCCGTAATCGTAACCCCGAATCCCACAAATGAAATTCATGTGTAGCCTCTGAAATGTAGTTAGAAGTTATATTTGCAGGCATGGAAGGAGCAAACAGAGGTAAATTTACATTGATGCAATGTACTCTTATGTGTTAATTTTCTCTGAACCAGAGGATCCGTTTATGTTCATCAATGTCGACTCTGTTTATTAGTATGTCATGGAAACTGCCTGAGAATGGGAGATTACGAATGCATGAGCATGATGAGTGAATGATATAGAACTGATTATTATGTATACACCATAGGTATATAATTCCATTGTTTTCATTTTTTTTGACAGAGTATGACGAAGACCCTGATTTCGTTCATTCCGAGGTTGACATGACTTCTGAGGAAGATTTGTTGTATGAGCACAATGTGATAGATGGAATTGAAATTGGATCAGACATGAATGAAGCAAGAAACGAAGGAGTGGTGATGTGTGTAGGGGATGAAGTAGACGATGAATTGGAATACCCCTCATCTGAGGAGTTATTATTGGCTTGCTCATTGGACGAAGAGGTTGTTTATCGCTTCCCAGAATTTTTTGCGGAGACGGATATGAGGAATCTACAGTTTGAGGTTGGACAACTCTTTCGCTCAATGGATGAGTTTCGGGCTGCAATGAGAAATTATGGTGCTTTGAATGCTTACAATGTGAAGTTAAAGTGCAATGATAGAAAACGAGCTCAAGGAGTTTGTAAAATGGGGTGTAATTGGAGGATATGACCCTTGAAGTTGAATACGACGGACACTGTACAAGTGAAGTCTTACACATCGGAGCACACATGCACACGGAGCCAACACAATAGACATTGTAACTATATCTTCTTGACGAATAGATACATTGAACAATTCAAGGCAGACCCCGATGGAAAATTCAATAATACATTGCCCAATCGACCTCCCAAATATACACTTAGTCAGCACTCTTCAATAACAGAATACACTAGCAAAGCAACACAAATTTGCTTCCAAACTACACAGAAACGATAAATGGCAGAAACAATTTTAACAACTAACTGGTGTCTGTTTTACTTGGAAGACGGCCAACTTCAGGCAATGTCAAATTCTGGAACCATCGAATTCGAACAATCGAGGGAATTAATAATTAGTAATCTTCTTCCAAACAATCGAGGAAATTAATCATACAACCTGCACCTACGCGGAAGTTGATAGGCTTGAGAGATTTTTTCCTTCACAAATCGAACTGATTGGAAATTTGGGAATTGGAACAATGCAGGGTTGGTTATTTGGGTTTTTCCAGGCTTCCACCGAATCTGGGCTTGGTCGAAATCGACTTCTAGGGTTTTTTCCACGGTCGTAAGCGAAGCAAATTTGGGGGAAATCGAATCCTAGGGTTCTTCGGTTATCTCTCTTTCGGGTGGGTGTGAATTGGTAGGATGTGTGTGTTGATTTTAAGAGATGAAATCGTTTTTTCTCCATAACACTTCTTCATGTGGCAAGGAATAACGACGTTAATTGACACATGATTTCGTCTAGCCAGGTCAGCATCCATTCAAACATTTATTGGGAGAGTTATGGATGTAGTGCTTTTTTTGTAAGTTTAGTTACCATTCAGAAGCATAATAAAGTTGAGTGACCACAACATGATAAAATGTAAAATTCAATGACTAATGAAACTTTTTACTCGTACTTGCAGCCTTTTTCCCTCACCGTAAAGGGAGCCCCACCTTTTATTAAAAATAAAAAAAATTTATTGCCCCTCTACTGTAAAGCCCCTGTAAGACCGACTTCTCCTGTTTGATAAATGATAGACCACAGTACAGTACCCAATAGTATTTCTTCTTCCCCAAACAACGCACGAAGATCACCAAAGCCTCTTCTTCACAAATTCTCCGCTCAATTACAAATTACCCACACACTGTACATATTCTATATTCCAGGGTCTCTTCGGAGCAATAAGCAAAAAACCCTAAGAAATGAAAATGTTGCTTGAACTTCCTCGCTTAACCAATTCTCTTCGACTCCCATTCGACGCCGATCAAGCTTATCTGCAACGAAGATTGTTCCTTCAAAACCTTACGTTAAACAGGTAAAAGGGTGTTTTTCTTTTTCAAAATTTTCAAGTTCTGAAATAATTTTTTTTTCTTAATGATGAATTCAAACATGAATTTGCTCCGTGATTTAGTTCCGTGGCTTCAGTTGAAGAATCAGAACTTGCTCGAAAGGTCGTCTATGGATGGGATAAAGGTGCTTTCTTACTCTATAGCCTCGCGTGATATGTATTTGTATATGTTGAGAAAAAATTTCTGAAGGATAAATTCGTTTTGTATTTGAATTCTGTAACTAAAAGGATTGGATAAGTGTAATTCCGTATGGTTTTATGGAAGTAATTCATGTTTAATCAGTGCAGTTACAAGCAATTTAAATTAATTTTTGTATGTGCATTTTGTACAAGCAACACTACTATGATAAGATTATGTGAGGAATTTGGTAAAGCTGTGAATTTAGTGTATTTTATTATGGTTTTGTGAATTTGTGCGATTAAGTAATTAACGTTTAACCTTTGCAGCTTCTGCCGAGGTACGACAGGCCTACAAGAAATTTATTGGAGCAGTGGTTGAGTTGATGGGCGGTGAAGTGGTGTCAGAGGAGTTCCAAGAAGTGGCATTAAATGTTTATAGGCTTTTTAGTGCAGCCGGTGAGGATGACATGGATGTAGACAACAAGAGGATTGAGGAGAAGTAAGGCATTCAATTTTTACTTTTGTTGACTGAAAATTTTGAAATATTATCTTTGGACTGTCATGGAAAATGTTGTAAAGCATGATAATGAATTATATGTTATAATTATGCTGCTGAATTTCTCTTATTTCTTTGTGAGGTTATGAAATTGAAGAGCTTATAATTGAAATTATGGGAGCCTTTTGAATAGAAACTATAATTTTTTTTTTCCTGATATCTCAGTTGGTTGCTACTGTCTTTTTGTTAAGTGGAACGATCATTTTTCATGGGTAAAAAGACAGCAGTAAATGTATCCATTTTGCACAGTGCATTTTTAAGTGGTAAAATGTAGAAATTCTGATAGGTTGAACAAAGTAAACCTAGCTGAAGTGACAATGTCTAGGGACATTGCTGCACACGATTGTGTAAATTGGTACGCGCATCTTTGCGGAAGTCAATGCCCGAGAGTTAAGGAGAAGAAAAGGTGGAGGCATAGACTAAGGAACAAGGAGAAATCAATTACAGATTGGGAACATGCATGAATATCAACGTGGTTCTTATGAATGAACTATTATATGTCCCGTACTATATGTCCATTAGACATCAGCAAGATTGAGTGAAACAATTAAAAAGAGAATTCTGCTTGATTTCTAATCTCAACTAGTTATGATTTCTTACACTTCTGCTGCCTGGAAATGAGAGGGTGTAGCTATTTTACATAAAACATTGGTTTATATTTACTCAAAAGTCATATTAGTGCTGTCTTATTTAGCCCCTGTTTGGTGCCTATTGTTTTAAAACTCTTTTTTTCTACACGATCATTTTCAATCACATTCATACAATAAAATATTCTGCATGTGAACCCAAAATTTTTCTCAATTTTTTAACCACACATTCTCCTAAAAATACTATTCAAAACCATTTTTTTTTTTTTGAAATAATGGACACCAAACAGGGGGTTAATTGCGTGGTAAGAAATGTTGTCCCTTTTCTTTTTTAACTGGAGGTTCCCCTGCTTAGTATCTTTGGATACTGAGATGGTCCTTTTACTGAGCTCAATCAGCCTAACCTTGAACCTTTAATCGGTATGCTCACGAGGACTTTATGACCCAGGATGAGTGTCCAGTGACACTGTTCATGGCTCATGGTGATTGTAGAGGAACCTATATTTTTGCCTCAATGCTCCTAATGACACCTGCAGGTATTACAGCTTTCAATATGTCCAGGCACATATGTTTTGTAATTTCTTTGCTCGGGGAAAAGCAGTTCCTGGTGGTTCGGCTTTATTTTTAAGTGAGCAATTATTTCTGTACTTAATCTAGACCAAAAACTTACCGTCCCAGGCACCAAGGTAACTTGAAAAGGGGATGCCATGCTTACAAGAACACACAACTCGTTCTCTAGTTATGCAGAGGGTTGAAAAATTTAATCATCCCTTGTCAGTACCATTACTAGTCTTCCAAGAAAGATCCAAGAGGCTTGGCAGTGGACTTTGAAAAACAGAAATTGTGGAAAACTAGTAAATGCGCTTCTAACCCTTTTTCATCTACAACGCGAGTCATCCTTGTAATATATAAATGTACAATTTTGAAGAATTGAAACTGATACCTGCCAACGTGTTTGTGCACCACTATTTTGATCACGTGTTGTGACATGTTGACTGTGTCTATGACGCTTTGTGTTCTTGCTTCTTAAGAGTGCGAATAAAGTGCTGACCTTTTTATTTCTTTAGTATGCTACATATTCTATATTCTTTTACCTTTATATAGTGGTCATATTCCATCTAAACAAAAATATGGATGCATAATTTGACAACCAATATTGCATGACATATTGTGTTGTTATCAAGCTGTACTATTCACGATCTTGATATTTTCTTTTTAAACCTTTCATCTTGGTCAGGCTAAATTTATTGTAGCTTCTGTGAATGTTAGGTTGGAGTTGGAAAAACTATTTGGTAATGCTGTTACAGATGCAGACTTACTGAAAGTTGCATCCCTGGCAAAGAGTCTTTCTGTTTTACAGAATAATGAGCATGGGACAGTATCTTCATCAGAATCACAAAATGGAATTAACGAGGATTTGGAATTTGGTTCAGACCTGGTTTTCCAACATCCTACTAGGTTTCTAGTCGATATCTCTTTGGAGGATGCAGAATTTCCCATGGAGGAAACAAACACATCTTCTCATCATCAGCAATGGTCCGAGTATGGTGACTCTGCAGACTTCCAGCCATCTGTTAATGAAAGAATTTTTGACTTGGAATGGCTGAGAGATGCATGTGATAAAATTGTCAAGGAAAGTACTTCACAGTTTCCTCGAGATGAACTGGCAATGGCCATTTGCCGAGTTCTTGATTCAGAGAAACCTGGTGACGAGGTACTAAGAAAATATTAATTGTTCTTCAGTAAAGTTAGCTATTGGTACTTTTTAATACATTCATAGTTTTGATGTGAAGATAGCTGGCGACTTGCTGGATCTTGCTGGCGATGGTTCATTTGAAACAGTTCAAGACCTTATCCTGGTATGAATATGAATAATTCGTCAAGTTAGATTGTGTTAATATTTAGTTTGGGGAGCATTTTTGCTTTTTACCCATGTATGTTTTGGACGGAGTGAGTTATGAAACTTATTTTATCAGTGACTGCAGTTCTGATTTTGCACACTTTTTTGATTTGAAATTATCTGTAGGATAACTTTCTCAACATATTGTGACATGCCATCCTTGTTTCTATGCTATTCGGCAGATCGTACAATTTAATTTAAGCTAGTAAAAAGAATAGCCATTTCTATGCAATCTAGCTACTTGTGCTGCATAGTTTGAAAATTTGCTCCATTTCTTTATCCATCTGAATTTTCTTTCCTGTTTGCAGCATAGAAAGGAACTTGTTGAAGCTATCCATCGGGGACTGCTAGTACTGAAATCTGACAAATTATCTTCAAGCACACAACCACGCATGCCCAGTTATGCCACACAGGTAACAAATGGAACTTTTTGTTTGTTGGAACTTGGAAGCTTTTAAAAGACATTTTCTTGGTTGGTGATTAGAATACAGAACTAGATATCTACAAATTACTTTCTCCTATTTGTATAGGTTACTGTTCAAACAGAGTCTGAAAGGCAAATTGATAAACTTCGCCGCAAGGAGGAGAAGAAGCAAAGACGTGGAACAGATTATGGGATTGAGAACGACTTATCTTCTCTGACTTTTAGTTCTTTACTTCAAGCAAGTGAGAAGAAAAATCTATTTGATGGTTTGGTTGGGCAGGGTGATGGGCTGCACACAGCCCTTCCTCAGGGCACTGTAAGGAAGCATTACAAGGGATATGAAGAAGTCATTATTCCTCCTACACCAACTGCACCAATGAAACCTGGGGAGAAGCTGGTATGTTCAGGATATTCTGCTGTGTGATATTTCGATTACAAAGGGTTGACATAATTATAATTAAGAAAAGCCATTAACCATCTTACTGATGATATATTTTTATTTTCTTTTTCCCATAGGCATTCCTTTGTCTAGTTTCTTTTCTATATTTATTTATCTTTTTATTATAGGATTCACTTGTATTGGGTGCTACTTATCAATAGTATGATGGGCATGTGATTTGATTTCGTGGATAAAGGCATTTTTCCATCTGATTTATAATATGGGTCAAATATTTCAGAAAACATATTCTGCACTGAGTATTCACCGCGTCAGCCTCATGATTGCTAAATTTTCTGAATTGTGTCACTTCTTTTCTTTTTATGGATGCTGATTCAGACATCGGCGACAAACTTAGTAATTGGTTGTCAATTACCGTTGAGTTTCATTTTGTTCCTACAGTTACTGTTTGTTATTATCTATTGTCAGATAGAAATAAAGGAGTTGGATGACTTTGCACAAGCTGCTTTTCATGGCTACAAGTCTTTGAACCGCATCCAGAGCAGAATATACCAAACAACTTACCATACTAATGAGAACATACTGGTGAATTAACCTCATTTTTTTTTTTTTTTTTACGTTCTTGGAAAGTAGAGCTTTTGATATCTCTTTCAATTACCTGCAGGTCTGTGCCCCCACAGGTGCTGGAAAAACAAATATAGCTATGATCGCTATTTTACATGAGGTATGCACCACCTTTCTCCTATCCTGTGATATAAATGTTTTCCCTCTGAAATAATTGCATGCGAAGCTGTAGAAATAAATTGCATAGTAAATGATTAAAGGAAGTAGGGTGACTAAACTAGAGTAAATGCAAGAGAGGAGGCACTATTGTCACGTCATAACCCATAATTTCAAATTTATAAAATGGACTGGGAGCAAACAAAGAAAGAAATATTAAAACAAAAGCACTGTTCAAGCTGCACTATACAATTAAATTAGAAGTATTGTAGTTCTTTCATTCCATGTATCAAAGGATTCTTCTCTTTTGATTATTTTGCCAAATGTTATGTTGATTGCTACCTTACTATGGTTAGTACATCAAACAAGTGCCTTTTGCTACTGATGCTTCCTTATGAGAGGCTATGACCTTCGGATTTCCTTAATTAGTTTAAATTGCGTAGAGCGCTGAAGCGAGTGCAAAGTAGAAGGTTTATTGCAATCAGGTACAAGTCTCTAAGATGGTAATTTTGTCCCTCGTAATTTCAGAAGTGATCTGTACTGTTTAGTCATTGATGTCAACATCCAAATTTTGGCAATCTGAGTAGAAGGTAAATTGGATAATTTTTGGGCTTTGAGCATTTTGGGAAAGAAAACTAACAAACTAATCTATGAAGAAATTTATTCCTTCTCTAAAACTAACAAACAAATCTATGAAGAAATTTATTCCTTTTCTAAGGGTACTCTCAGCTTTAGTTTCAGTTATTTGGTTGGAGATAATGATAATATTTGACTACGGGAGTGTCAAGTAGAGAAATATAAGATTACAAGTCGCTTACCTCTGCATTGTGGACAAGTTTCCAGTGTAAAGTTTTGAAGCCATTCAAGGAATACATAATTTTCGTCTTCTCGTTAACCACCACTTTGATGCTGTCCATTTGAGGCACTAAACATGATGCGATTTGTCTGGGGAAGTTCATGCCATGGTCATTGTTCTCACGTGGTAAAGGGAGAGTGAGGCGTGTCAAGTTTCATCACTATATTATGTCATTATGCTCATTGGATACTGATTTTGCCTTTTACCCACTGAAAATCAAGCGATTTTATTATGTAATAAGTCTTTCTGTCCTGATTTCATTATGAGCATTTGAACCATCAATCATAAGAACTGGTTAAATAGTACTTAAATGTTAATGAAATTTGTGACTATTCACATGATAATTATTCAGTTCCCATTGTTTCAGTACAGAGACATATATAAATGCGAGTACAAAATCCGTAGAACATTATGTCCTTGGCAATAGAACATGAAGAAAATATGACTTTTAGCCAGAATCACTTTCCAATTGAGTTAAAAATCTGACAGGACACTAAAAAAGGCTCCCTGAGCCTTGCTCCATTAAGATATACCCTCTATAAAGATATTAAAAAACCAATCTTGTCCCACAGTAAATGTGAAGATATATATTGGTCCTCAAAAGATATGGCATTACACTCGTTCCATGTAAACCAAGTTAACACCAAGATGGCACATATCCCCAATCCTCTAGCAACATTTCTCCTACCAAATCCCCAAAATTTTAATTAAGAGCGTCCGCGCGTCCTTTGCAAATTAGGGAGTCACAAAATCACCACAATTCTATTGCACATTACAACTTCTCACCAAATTTCGAAATTTAATGTTTTCATTAAACGGTCAAAATGATTAAGCGCTTGTTTGAGTCCCATTTA
>CAIGRK010374561.1:0-24533 GCA_903798315.1 Fraxinus greggii | reverse complement strand
ACTCCTTTTTTAGCTAAAGTTACGTTCGCTCAATGTGTGTTTTTCTGCTCGTTTTCTGCTTCTAATGTTTTCACGTGGTGTATAACAGGTTCTTGTCTGGTTTTTTTGTTTTTTTTTTTTTTTTTTGCTCTGCTCACGCTTGAGAGCAACTAATTAGGCATAAGACTGCAAATAACATAACAAGTCCAAATTTGTTGGACATCAAACCATCCATTTCTTTTCAATCTGCCATGTGCATTCAGAATTTCACACATAAGTGGCTTGCTCCATGACGGCACTGAGCAGGAGCTGCATGAACTGGAGGTTCTGGAGTTTATATTTATGATCAGTTTAAGTGATTTAGTTTCTAAATTTTATTCACCTCGTTGGTTGTCTGAGGAAATTCTTGACTACAATTTCTGATCTGACACTTTTCACCATCAGATACTAGTATTAGGATTCAAATATGCAAAGATTCTTGTTGCTTCAGTTTCACTGTCAAGAAATATGAACCAGCTCTCTGGTAACAGTACTATAGGAATTGGCAATGAACATCCCTCCTCTAATTGTACACGCTCTCATGTTAATGTTCGACTGCCTAGCTATTGACACAGATTCGTGAATTTTATCCCCGGACTCACCCTTCCAGCTTCAATCTTCCCTGGCATTTAAGTTTTCCATTTAAGCCAATCAATTGAATTGCCCTTTTTCAGGTTTTACAGGCGTTGATGATCCATATGAGCCACCATTAAATTCTGAGGTATGTAACTCACATCAGGGAAAGGAAGAAGTATCTTGCTGAACCCATTCAACAACCGTCCTTAAAATAGATCTCATCATCTCCTAATGCTAGAAATGATTATGACCACTTGTTTTATAGAGTATTGGTGTCCTGTATCTTTTTAGTTGGTTTTTGGCGACAACCCTTTGTTTAGATGATTACTGCCTTCCAAGATTCATTTTTAAGACAAACAAAAAATATGGTTCGATCTCGATCTTGACAGATTGCTGAAGAATTTAGTGTTTATTCAGCCTACGTTTTGTGTGCTCAATTTTCCTTGTTCTTTTTTCAAATTTCTTAATTTCTGATGCTGTTCACTCTGTCTCTTGCAGATAGAATTGCATCAAAAAGGAGGGATGTCTGATTCTCCAACAAATTTGGCCGAAATAGTGATTTCGTACTTGGAAAGAAAAGGGTACCTGGAGGCTTAATTTGCAAATGCTTTTGTGCTTTTCTGTAAATATATTAATACCGTGTTTAATGTAAATTTTTAGCAAATAAAATTGATAAAAAATGATTAAAAAGTGGATAAAAGTTTATATCGAAGTTTTCCTTTAGGTGATACAACAACGTATACAACATTGAACATATATAATGATACTACTTTTGTTTCACTTAATTGGCAATCACGTGTTACACTGACTGGACATGTTTCTACCTTTAAATATGCTAAATGCATCTAATTAAGTATATTGATTTACCAAAATTATATTCCTCATTGATAAAATTAATTGACCAACCTTTAAACGATAATACTAATTTTATAATTAGGGTTGGACAAAAATTAATTCGAACCAGTCAAACCGATCAACACAACTCAAACCAAGCGGTTTGGATTGGGTTTTTAGTTCAATTGGGTTGGATTTGGCTTAGAAAATCAAATTTTAAGTCGGATTGGATTTCAGGTTATCTATCAAAACTCAATCAAAGTCAACCCAACTCAATAAATCAAAAAATATAAAAAAGAAAATTAATACTTAAAACCAAAAATCTAAAATCTAATGATCAAAATCCTCCTTCGCCTCATGTCTCTTCTGCCTCTCATTGCTGCTCGTGCCTCGACTTGATTTTTGACTAAACACTTAAATTGAAGAAAGAAATTTTGTATTGAGATTGGATGATTTAACATTTTTAGTATTTAGGTTGAATTCATTTTATTCAATATGTATAATATGCATGTATTCAACATNAAAAAAGAAAATTAATACTTAAAACCAAAAATCTAAAATCTAATGATCAAAATCCTCCTTCGCCTCATGTCTCTTCTGCCTCTCATTGCTGCTCGTGCCTCGACTTGATTTTTGACTAAACACTTAAATTGAAGAAAGAAATTTTGTATTGAGATTGGATGATTTAACATTTTTAGTATTTAGGTTGAATTCATTTTATTCAATATGTATAATATGCATGTATTCAACATGTATTTAGATTGATTTAATATGTATTTAATTTGATCATGATATAATCTATTTAACATGTTTTACAATATTTTTTATTTATATTGTTCTATTGAAATGGAACTTAACTCTACGGACCATTGATACAACTTCAATCGACTTAAGGTCTTTCAAATCACTCTTTTTAATGTAATTGATTCTTTCAAATTGAAATGGTATCAAACTTTAAAAAAAATTGTCCAAATTCAACAAAAAATGTTACAACCATTGGGCCCATAAAAAAATTGTCCAACTTGAATTGAACCCCAGTACAAACCAATTAATCCAACCCAAACCAATCCGGGTTTGGTCAGTTTGGATTTGGTTGGGTTTCGACCGTAAATAAGTTGGTTTCGATTTGAATTATTGTCAAACCAAACATGTTGGATTGGATTTGGGTTGAACACAAAACCAATCCAACACAATCCACGCACAGCCACATTTATAATATATGAACACCAATATACTGGTGATCTTCTTTTATTGACATCAACCTCATATGAGAAATTAATTATAAAATTATTATGCAATTTAACATTCATGAGTACTTGTAAGACATGCCACTTTGGTGACTAACAACTGACAACAATCGAATATTAATATATCATTAAGTTTAAAAAAATACATTAAAATCAATATTTAAATGAATGTTCGATAAATTAATAATCTCGCTTAAATAATAAAAATTTTCGATCCCGACTCGGACCAATGTATTAAATTAATAACCATATGTTAAATGGATAAGACAATAATTTATTTATTTTTAGATCATTTAAAGCCCAACAAATATATAAAAAAATAATTTTTCAAATTCATAAAATTCCATACTAATACAAATTAACAAACTTTTAATTTGACGATATTTTTTATTTTTTTTCAATTTGCCCCTTTTCAAAATATACATCTAAAGTCTTTTATTTTTCTTTGCACACAAACTAAATTCAACTTCATCCCTAATTTTTTGCAATGCACATACCACATTTGACATTTTTATTTTATTTTATACGAAGTAATTATTTAAAGTTATGACGGCTGAAATGCCTATTTTGAAAAAACGATTGATAAAACATAACTATCATCGGATTATGATCATCGTTGATAGGAGTATTGATTACCCCTTGAATAATATCTTCATCACCATGTTATTTGCACTAAGATAATTTAAAAGGTGCTCGACATCCATCACATTTCTATAGCGTAGACCAAAAATAGCTTCACGCAAGCCATTGATTCCTTCATCTTCACTAACTTTTGGTTCAATATTAATATCTTCCTATGGTCGAATCTTGCAGTGCTGAAAATAACTCGCAATAGTTGTTGTCTTCACATCAATTTTCCAAACCGCATCAATAAAATTGATAGCATTCAATATGCTCATTTTCCCGGATTTGTTGCTCCTAGTCCGCAGCCTTCCAAGATGTTAGAATAAGAACGACATCGATAATGAATTAATAAATATTCATTTATCGTTAAGTTATTAACTCCTCTACAATAATAATTTTTCTCGGTCCCAACATTACTGTTTATAGAGGTTGTACTGTGAATGGAAATTGTAAGTTCTTATTCCGTGTGCTATGAAATTTCATGTTAGTAATTTGGTTAACTTATATATACAAATAATCTTAAATATTTAAATTTTATGATTTTTACGTATTAAATAATAACAAAGAAAACGAATCTTGATTCTTTTCATTGAAATTAACGGTTGACTCGGCATGCATATTGCTTTTCAAAGTCTTGCACTTTAATTTGGCTCTTCCTTTTAACTATACAAGCCAAAAGTGTGACATACCATCACTCGATAGTGCCCACCACTCGTTTTTTATTTCATTTTTGTGGGTCACAAACCCAGAAACCGTGTCACGCAAAGTAACTTCTGCAGGCTTTACGTGTAATTTGGTGTCAATTTATATGTCAATATCAACTTCAAATTCATATATATAAAGACGTCACTTAACAAGAATAGAATTCAAACATTTAGAAATCAAAAATCTCAAACAAAGAATTCAATCTATATGTAAAGCTCAAACGAGCAATTAAATATGAACATTGATATCTCCAAACGAGCCACTATATTGATATTTTAAGATGGAACCTGGAACCGAAAAGTCGGTATTGACGAAGGTTCCATGACCAATTTCTACTTCACGATTAGTTATTTAAATTTATTAAGGAGTATTAATTTAAGTTGGAACGTACGATGTGTCCTTAAAGAAATAATTGTATTTTAATGTTGCAATCCGTTGCGTCCATCGAGATACATAGAAAACGTCCCGATTAACATTTTTTTCTAATCCATTGTTTCTTTCAAATTTTCATGGACTTTTGGTTCTTAAATATTATTAAGCATCTAGGATTAAAATAATTAATTTCAATGGATTTGAATATAATTTTAGGAGTGACAATGGGAAATACTATAGAAAAATTTCATGTTAGTTGAGATGGTTACATCTCATCTATATATTCACTTAAATTATTTAATTTTCCTCCTGTCAGATTAATTTATTATGTGTCATACCAAGAAATTAATTTACAAAAAAAAAAATTAATTAAAAAGTCTATTATTACTAACAATATATTGAGTTGTGCTTAAAAATTTAAAGTTATTTTGTCGAATTAACTCGAGCGAATGGTGCAATGACCAGATTGCCCCTTTTTCGCCAATGCTGGACGATGATACCATCTTATGTTCTTCTTGGATTGAAGGAGACAATGGTCCTTCTAATCTACTCTATATATAAAAGAACTACCTTATTCACAATTCCCAAAAAGGACAACAGTCCAAAGAGAGAGCTCGTCCAATGATTGATGAATAAAGCCAAAAATATAAAAAATTAAGCACAAGAAAATTGTCCTGAAAATTTTCATTTAGTGTGTACAGTGGTTGGAAATATAACAGTAATATGTAGCTAGCGAGGAAGCACAAAATTAAGTAACCCAAAGTCATGAAACTTGTATATGGGTTGGGTCGCTCAGGCTCTAGGTGACTTGGTCTTAACTTCGACTCTTTGTATTGAGTTGTTTTTTCCTTTTCAATTTAGTTTTTACTGATGAGGGAATCTCATTGTTCTGAATTCGTTGGTTTAGAATCAAAAAGTTACTTGATTATGCTCAAAAAGTATTTTTCAAGATCTTTACGTAGTTGAATCACTTGCAAATACCAATTCAAATTTGCATTTTGATCACTCCCATGGTCCAAGAACTCTATCACAATGGAAGGATTTCTTTACCCACAATCTAAGTGTCAAATATTGTGAGTTTTCTAGACAAAATTATGGTTATAGGCCATTTCCATTTATGAAGTATTTTCACAAACGGTTTTTCACCATTTTTCAACCATCTTTTTCCTTCTTTCTCGATACAACAATTGTGGAGTCGTCATGGGAGACTGAGGGAAGTTAAGGGTTTGAATTTAAAGTTCAAGCCACTCCTTCCATTATATTTTTAATATGAGTAATGCTATTTGTAGTCGCTTAATATTATAGTCGCCATACGTTGCACATATCACAGTTAGTGATTTGATATATTAATGTGATAATTTTTTATTACTTTATGTATTAAATCATTAACCAACACATATATGTTACGTAGAGCGATTACAGTGATAAGCGACTAAAAATAACGTTATTCTTTTAATATCTTGCAGGTCGAGTCATGTCACATGGACAATCATGGACCTGTTTTTCAATAGAAAGAAAATGGTCGAGTAGACCTATTATTAAGAATGAAGATAGAGCAATAGGATAATAGGTTCAAGTGTAAAGAATGGAAGCCACGATACATGGGTAAGAGATCCGAGTAGGCCTACTATCAAGTATGAAGATAGAGCAATAGGCATTAGGTTCAAGTGTAGAGAAGCATGGAAGCCATGATATAGGGGTTAGAGAAAAGTGAAAAGCATGCTCATGGTGACCAATTTAGTATTGGTACAAAAACCTCCAAAATATATGGTATACATGTATGGGTTTTTGTACTAGTATAAAAAAGGAAAAAAGTAAGGAATTTTGGCAGGTTTTGGTGATGGATTAGGAGGCAAGGAATGTGAATGAATGGTTATGTTGGAAGGGTGGTGGTGGTGGGTTTGATGATCATCATGCACGCGGGCAGCTTTTATCTCTCTCTCTCTCTCTCTCTCACACAAACTTATTTGTCACGCCTGCTCCCACTCACCCTAAGCCCCCCACCCCGCCCCACGCCTTCCCTTCTCCATTCCCTTTCTCCTTCACACACACTAGGAAAGACTTATGTTACACGTGTAAATGGGATCTTCTAATTTATTATCCAATGGAATCGTAGTCCATTTTTATGTTTTGGACGAAGAATCAAGAAGTTTATTATCGTTCAAAATAAAGTGTACATAATCACAATTCTATTAAACCAAGAATCAGACAACCCACTAATATTAGCACCAAAGCACCCAAATTGGTGATAAAGAACTGTTGAATAATTACAACTAGAATGAATCAAATAATTCACTAATCTCTCTCTCTCTCTCTCTCTCAACCACCCACCCAGAGCACATAGTAGAAAAAGCTAATCCACTAAGCCCATTTGATGAAATCGACTTTATTTACCTTTTTGCTCACTGCCTACATCTTTTGTCAGACAATTCTATATCTAAACACCATCCACTCCATGCCAACTTCTATGTTTTAACAGCAAAACCTATTTTAGTCAATCTGAATCCCTCCTTGTTTCAAGAACAACCTCAAAAAGAATAACGAGGAAACAAATTAAAACACAACCCACTTGCACTACTTCCCTTCTCCCCCATCGATTCCACCAAAAGAAAAGTATATTTTTACTCAATCGGATTCTTCTCTCTCTAATTATACTTCCTGTGTTTGTACTAATTTAAAACCTGGCAAAATTCCAACTTGAAGATCCTCAATCTCCCCCAGCCCCTCTTAACTCTCTCTACCCTAGCTAAATTAGTGTTAAAAGCACAACCAACCCACTGAAGAGAATCAAACAAAGGTTCAATTTTTAATTTTTTTGGATGTGGGTCTTTTGATTAGATGGATACTTTGTTTAGACTAGTAAGCCATCAATCTGATCAGTCTTTCAATTATTCGAGCAGAACTTCAAGCAGTTCTAGATCTTCTAGACAAAACCCTTATCACCAACACCAAGATCAAGAAGAAGGATGCTTCAACGTTTTCATGGATGAAGAAGACTTTTCTTCTTCTTCTTCAAGACACTATCATCCCTATCAACAGCAGCAGACTTCAAACACTCCCACACCCACCACCACTACCAACACTAGCGGTGGCGCCACCACTCCAACTCATCATCATCTTCCTAGTTATGATCAATCGGCTGATCAATTCTCTTCCTCTTTTGAAAATGACATAAACCTAGAATTTGCATCATCATTCTCTGGCAATAACAGCAAGTGGGCTTCTGATATCCTCCTTGAGACTGCAAAAGCCATTGCTCATAGGAACAGTGCTCGTGTTCAGCAGCTTATGTGGATGCTCAATGAACTCAGTTCACCCTATGGCGACATCGATCAAAGGCTCGCTTCTTACTTCCTACAAGCATTATTTAGCCGCATGACCGACTCCGGTGATCGTACTTATCGCACTTTGATCTCAGCTTCCCAGAAGAATTGCTCTTTTGAATCCACAAGAAAAATGGTTTTGAAATTCCAGGAGGTGAGTCCTTGGACTATGTTTGGTCATGTTGCTAGTAATGGTGCAATTTTGGAGGCTCTTGATGGAGAAACCAAGTTACATATTATTGATATAAGCAACACATATTGCACACAGTGGCCTACTTTGCTTGAAGCCCTAGCCACTCGCACAGATGAAACCCCTCACCTGCGACTGACGACGGTGGTCGCCGGAAAAGGTGGCGACACCACCGGAGGTGCGGCTGCAGTACAAAAGGTGATGAAAGAGATAGGAAGTCGGATGGAAAAGTTTGCTAGACTTATGGGTGTGCCCTTTAATTTCAATGTCATACACCATGCAGGTGATTTATCAGAACTGAATCTAGCTGAAATTAAAATCAGAGAAGATGAAGCACTTGCTATAAATTGTGTAGGTGCCTTACGTTCCGTTACAACACTCGGCAATCGTAGGGACGTTTTGATGTCCATGTTTAGAAGATTATCACCTAGAATTTTCACTATCATTGAAGAAGAAGCTGATCTTGATATAGGTTCTGATGGTTTTGAATTTGTTAAGGGATTTGAAGAATGTTTAAGATGGTTTAGAGTTTACTTTGAGTCATTAGACGAAAGTTTCCCAAAAACAAGTAACGAACGTTTGATGCTAGAGAGGGCCGCCGGGCGCGCGGTGGTTGACCTGTTGGCTAGCTCGCCGGCAGAGTCAATCGAGCGGCGGGAGACGGCCACGCGCTGGTCAAATCGTCTACATGCAGGGGGGTATAGCCCAGTTTCATTCAGTGATGAGGTGTGTGATGATGTACGCGCTTTGTTGAGGAGGTACAGGGAGGGTTGGTCAATGGCACAGAGCTCAGATTCCGCCGGAATATTCCTTTCGTGGAAGGATCAGCCAGTGGTGTGGGCTAGCGCATGGAGGCCGGTTTGATTATGACTTGCACAATTCAAATGGTTTACGAGTATGACGTGTGTTGCGGGTTTTTGGCAAAGTGCATGGGATTTGATTAGTTTTGATTAGTTGATGAATTAATTTTGTTGAAAGGAGGATAGCACAAAAGGTATTATTGTTTGTTTTCTTTCAATTCAATAGAATTTCAAGTAACAAATCTTATTAATCTTTTTACCATATTGTGCTTTTCTTGGTTATCTTGAATGATTGATTTTGGTATGTGAATTTTGTTGACATGACTTGTTTGCCACGGCGTACCATGTAATATTCGATATATTAATGATAAAAGGATTTTAAATTGTTTATATTGTATCATAGAGGATTAATTACGTTAATGGTTACCCTTTAAGTCCCATTTAGGATTTAGCCATAATATTTTGATCGAGTAATTATTATTGTAACAGTTAGAAACTTAAGTTACTGTAATTAAATAATTTCATTGATCATTAAAGTAATTACTTAATATTTGAATGATCGTTGGCGTAATTAACTCTATCATAGAATCACCAAAATGCTAAGTCTTAAACATTTGCACATATACTTTTTACTAAGAAATGAGAAGTCTTTGTTCAATTAGATACAATGTCAATATCATTTGATCCAATGTATGCATGCTTGTTCAACTCTATGAGTTGCATTCTAATAAATTATGTGTTAGTTTGATTTAATGGAGTTGGTATGAATTATGATATCAGCAATTACAAGTGTTGACATGACAGCTACAAAAATTTTATTTTACTCAAAAACTTGTTAGGGTGGTTATCTTGTTTGGGACCGTAGAATCTTAGGACGGCCGGCCGGCCGGCCATTGAGTTGGGTATTGTTTGGGGTTCAATCAAAAGGTATTATTGATTTAGTTGCCAACATATATTTTCTATAATTTTTCATCTTTTTTATAAAATAATGCAGTCCATTTAAGAAAGAAAGAGTAAGG
Organism: Fraxinus greggii; assembly: GCA_903798315.1. NCBI lineage: Eukaryota > Viridiplantae > Streptophyta > Magnoliopsida > Lamiales > Oleaceae > Fraxinus > Fraxinus greggii. Next base: position 14,825 of record CAIGRK010374561.1, on the reverse strand, counting down.
TTTGGTGTGAACTTGTATCAACTTCTTGTTGACAAAAAATATAAAACAACTTCGTCGATTTAATGGTGTATTATTCTGTGAATACAATTTAGCCATATTTGATGTAGTTTAAAAAATAAATAAAAATATAAGTCAAAATCAATAGTAGGCATGGGCATCGGGTGGATCGATCCAGAATATCCAGAAGCCCATTATATTTTGGATATTTCGTAAATGAAACTATTCAGGTCCTTGTAATTATTAGAACCAAACCAAACCCGACCGTCAATTCAGATTCGGTTCTAACCTTAATATATATTATAATATACACACACATTTAATAAGCATTTTCATAGCGGCCATTTCGATACGTATACCTAACACGCTACTACTTGACAATATTTATGAAGGGAGAAAATTTAATTAAAAAATCTTCAAGAAAAATATGAAATCCAACTACATGTCTCAAGTCAAGGAGATACTAATATCAAGAAAAGAGAAGAAAATTAAAATATCAAGAAGTAAATTACAGATTGAGAACAAATGATTTTTTCTTAATAAATCTTATTTGATTTATAAGCGAGGCATGCTGAGCCTATAATTTAATTATGAAAAATACTGAAATTCTTATACTCTTAAAACGAATTGACATAAAAAATACTAATTAAATATATAACTATATAGTATCAAGAAATTGTAGTCCACACATTTAACTTGTTTTGTTGGAATAAAAATCAAAAATTACATTTCAAAAGAAAATTAAAAATTCGAAATTGCAAATATGAACACTTTGATTCACCAACTTATACAACAATCCAACTTTTGATTTATATAAAGCCCAAATTGCAAAGATTAACACGTACTAACCTCTAAAATGCAACAATCTGATGTGATTTCATAAGGTTTGAATGTAGAGGTTTATAAAAATAACTATCCAAATTAGAGTTTTTAGATTATGTAACTTTTTTTTTACCAGCCTATAAATTATTAAAAAATAAAAATTATGTTAGAAAATCGGTTCCATTCAGGTACCCGCTATTCTGGTTCAAGAACAAAAAACCTACGCGAACACAATCGATTCTCGGTTCCAATTCCTAGTTTATTTATTTTTAGAACCGAATCAGAACCTCCGATTCCAATTCGGTTTCGGTTTGGGAGGTTTGGTTTCGGCTAAAAAGTCCACGCCTAATCAATATTTAATTTCAATCATATGTTTTATACAAACCACAATTTTTCAATCATATATTTCATTAATTTTTATCAAAATTTACTAAAAGAATCTAATTTTTAGTCAAACCAAATATGGACTAAATATTATATCATGTATTAATATAATACGCTTGAAGTTTAAAACGGATTAAAATGACTATATACTTTGAATGTGAATAATAATATTAGCCACTGTTTAGCAAGGATTAAAATCAGATTTTTAATAGATTTTGATAAAAGTTGAAAAAATATGTGACTGAAAAAGTTGTGGAACCATGGAATATATGATTAAAATTGATTTTTCACTTTGATTTAGATTAAATTTTAATTTTAATCATTGTCAAACAAGAGCTTAAGATTAAAATGAATACAAACTAGAGGCCAAACGACACAATATTGGTCCACCACTTTCAAGATGGATTTTTGGACATTAATTTAGATATATTTAATTTATTGTGACACGCTGGTGTCGTAGTATTAAGGGGAAAAAAAGTGTTACTTTTGGCCCACGTAAAAAGAGAAAATATATTGTAGTGGGAACTTCTTTTTAGGGTTTCACATCTTAATCTTTTGATGAGACTTGCCCCCTCCACGTTAACATTCCCACTATCTTTCGTCCTTTATTCCTTCTTTTTATTCTTTCTTCATTTTTTAATTATATATTATATTATAAAATTTTAGTTTTCACACTCAGAGATCATGCATGGCATGGTCCCTTGAAAACTTTTTTACGTTGACGAAGACTGCCCGTGTGATGGGACCATGTACAAGAAAATCATATTTTAATTTCCTTTATCGTTGATTATTTTTAAATTTGGATAATATGTTGTGCAGTTGTAGTTGGGAACATTTTCTAATAATGTCTTTTCTTTTGTTAGAAGCAATCATCAACTAATTATTACTCTCTTTTGAGCATGGATGGTGACCACACAGCTACTTGAAAATTTTGAAACACACCCAAAAATAAAAGGAATTATATTCATCCATCACGAGTTGAGTCGAGTCGAGCTCTCGATAAATTTAATTTTCATAAAGATGGTAATCATGCATGTAGAAGATTTGAACAATATACACCTAGTTACTCTCTGCAATACTATAACTAATAAGGAGGAAGAAAGAATATTCAAAGAGCAAAAATATATGGTACAAAAAGTTATCTTTGAAAACCTCTCTCAATACTTACTCACTCCATCTATAAGGAACTCTCCATCTTTTATGCCAATATATTGACACTCTTGACCACAATGGGAAACCAAAATTGTACTCCAGAGGCTGATCCGAGGCTCCTCCTACAATTAAAGGCAACCATACATACCTGGAGTCCCTCAGGTCAGCTGGATTCCACCGATCGGCCATAAAAATAAAAAAACCAGGGAGATCGGGCAAAGGAAGCACGAATGTACTTTGAGCGAAGAATGTTGTTTGTCGAAATATCTTGTTTCCACCAATGCACGGATTTCCCATGGTCTCCCATGGGCCCATAACAGACTCGGCAGCATGAGCAAGAGCCTCATTTGGGGCCCAACCAGTGCAGCCGGACGTGATCATGTAATATGTTCCACCATGCTTGAAAAGAGCAGGGGCTTCCCGGTGTTGTCCAACGAGAACCCTATTGACTACACTTGTCACATCAAGATAGTCTTCATTAAGCGGACCAATATGAAGCTCACTGTTATCCTCGGAAGAGTATATTAGATATGCAACACCATTGTCATCTTTAAAGATTGTCATGTCTCTACTATCAAACCCGTGTGGCCGCTTACTGTAGAGATAATCAAAGGGACCAGTTGGGTAATCACTGACAGCAACACCTACTGAGGCTTTTGTGTAGTTACCGTCGTCAATATGCATCCACATTACATATTTCCCAGTCTTGTCATTGTAAATAACTTTGGGTCTCTCAAGCACATTGGACTTGTGTAGGTCGTGAGTCTCATTTTTCTCTTCTGCCACAAGGACGATACCTTCACTTTTCCATATCCATAAATCCTTCGAAGAATAACATCCAATGCCAATGATATCAACCTGCAAGGCAAAGAAGAGTTGAGCAGGAGCACCTAAGGGATGATTTTCATATTGATTTTCGAGTCAGTGTCGAGCTAAAGCAATGGGGTGATTGTTCGAAAATGCTAGTCTCTTAACCTACACGGGATTTCAAAGCGACAAAATGCTGAAACAAGTAAAGCCTTATATCAGTATATCTAACACAAATTTTGAAAACATTGTTCCGTATGCTTTATTTTGCACCAACGTGAAGCCCACATCTCATATAAATCCAATATTGACCCATCAATATGGTAGTCGCCAACCACCAGTAAAATCAAGATTGACAGGTGCTATTGACATACATACAAAGAACGATGGTCATCTATCTTGCATTTTATCAATTTAATACAACTATCTTGAGACTGTGATTCAAGTTGAGAGAATCACATTGAGAAACACAAAATTTGTTGTTAGGATTCTCTTGGAAACAGAAAGAATGTTTCTTGACAATTGACATCTTGGACACACAGAAAATGTATTGCATTCCATACAGATTAGCAGCAGGTAAAATGTGATATCTTATTTGATGTGTTTGCATCTGTCCCAGTGGCCACCCTTGGTGATACAATAATCCTACACACTTGTGAAGGATGTCATATATAAAACCTAAAACCTTATTTGCAGGTAATTACAAAGCACAATGATGTCAGTATCACTTCCATATCCTAAACAGATATATCTAGGAAGGCATTAGTACTCGAAAGAAAACACAGCTAAAAAGCAAGTCAGTCAAATTCTTGGAATCGTGCTGAATCCTCGCATGATAAGGAACTTACATAAATCAACTGGATAATCATGTTGCAGTGTTCAAATCATTTATTCCAAATCAATAAATCGATTATTAGGAAGTCTTTACTCAAGCTTTGGACCTACATATTTATTTAATCTAAAGGCTTCAAAGATTGACTTATCTTAGAAACTGTCTAGTAGTTCCAGGTGAATACCCTCGATAATGACTTAGGCACACTCAGTTCTGGAAATAAAAAGAAGCAGCAAAAGTTTATTTGATGCTCATTATTTTTCCAAGATCTCCAGATGCTAGAAATCCAAGCCTCAAATTTTGTATGCAGCAATGAAGTTTTCAACGTTTAACTCCTAAAAAAACAATTTTTACTGAATCCTAGGCTCAACAGGTAAACACCAAATTTGCGTCTTTATGATATTGAAGTCAAGCCACCTTGTGCCAACTTAACTTATCCCGAATCAGTCCCTTACTTTTTAGAATATCAGACACGACATATTCTTTCTTTAAGAAAATCGACCCAAAACCATCTTCAAATTTTCAACCTACGAGTTTCCAAGATCATGAGGTTTACCTCGTTGGTTTAAAGTCATGAAGAAAGGACCCTCCAACTTGACAAAAGGAAATATAAATTCACAACAATTAAGGCAGTCTATAACATTCCCAAACTAGAAAGAAACAACTTTCTTTACGTAACAATTTTGCCTGCTAGAAGATCCATTGATTATTTCATCATACCCATTTACGAAAATTCCATGTGTAGACCCTGGAAGATAAATGAATTTGGGTTGCATGTGAGGATACGCATTACCTTCTCTGATAGCTTAAGTTTTTAGATGAGGTGGTTTAACATAGTCTTGGTTTAAGTTTGTATCTGAACCGTCTAAAGTCCGACATGTCTACATATGATCTAGTTTGAGGGAAAGGGAAACTGTTTCCTGCCTCCTGTTTCTGTTGCGTGAGAGGGCAGTGGTGGAAAGTAGGTAAGGATGGTAAGAGGGACAATTCCCGTATAGTTGGATATGTGACGAGGAAGCCAACACACACATTCACTAGAATGAACGTTTGATTTGGGGTGAGGAAGTCACACAGAGCTGTGAAATTGTTGAACTCATTCCAAATGGTAAGTCGGAGGATCCCATTCTCTGTGAAATTGTTGAACTCATTCCAAATGCCTGTCCAATTATGATTCAAGACATCTGTTATCCGAACCGAACATCACTAGTTAATACAGCTATTCAGCAACTATGAGGCTTCCACAGCTACTGCAACACTGTATTCACTCTTCAGCTTGGAGTGATTCCAAACTTGCCTATTTTTAATATGAGATCTTGAGTGTGTCTAATGGTCATTTAGGCGTTTGATGACCTCAATGATTGTAATGAAGCCTAAGTGATCAACGCCTTATTATATAACTTCTTAGACATGATTTCGCGCAACAGACCCTCATATTTTATGGGAGCAGATGGTAAGCAACTCAAAGTTAGGAAACTCAAGCAGGGGTTAGTTACAGGTGAAATCGAACTTGTTCTTTAGATTTGAGTTTCAATTTTCGGTACAAGTGATACTATTATAAAATAAACCAATGCAGACAGCCCATCTGAAATATCAGATTCTGTTTAAGTTCTAATAATGACAACAAAACTGTATGTCTAGGAATCAGAAAGTAATGAACTGTCTATCCAAATATATGACCCTTCTAGACGAACAAAAACCAAGCACCACAGATCAACTGAGAAGAATTATCACAGTTCATCTCTTTAATCTTTCCTTTTTCCATTGTCAGAATTTCCATCATAATTATTAGATCATTCTGGCCTTTTCACTTCTCATTTAGCCCATGTGGCCATTTTTTTGGAAAAACATTGTTTTGAATAGAGAATTTTTGGAGAATGTGTGGTTAAAAGGTAGGGAAAAGCTTTGAGTTTACATGTAGAATATTTTATCGTATGAATATGTGGTAGAAAATGAGTATGTAAAAAAAATGGTTTTGAAAGAACGAGAGACAGTCAATTAATTCACAACACTTTCCATTAGAGTTCTCCAAACTTCTTAAATCTCTGAATAATCATTCATATCATCAGCGATCAATTCTTTCATACTTCAATCAGATATGGCATCCACCCCCCACCCCCCACCAAGGTCCATTTCATCCATGCCGACCTCTGAGTTTTCTTCTTGAGTGCACCATCCAATATTGACTCATCAATAACGTAGTCGCCAACCACCAGTAAAATCAAGATTGACAGGTGCTATTTACATACATACAAAGAACGATGGTCATCTATCTTGCATTTTATCAATTTAATACAACTATCTTAAGTCTGCTATCATCCTTCCATGCAAACAAATGATACTATGATCTTGCAATGCAACAAACCAAAGTATGCCTATCACAGTGTGCAGGAAAAAAAATCCATTACTTGAAAGGAAAAACAGGGTTTGGTTAAAAATTTCAAGGAGATTAAGCAGTGTCCAGAAAAAATCCAATACTTGAGGGGGAAAATAAGGTTGGCGTAAAATTTCAAGAAGAAAAAATCCATTACTTGAAAGGAAAAAGGGGGTTGGCTTAAAATTTCAAGGAGATTAAGCAACTTGTTGAATTGATAAAGGTATTCAAGATTAAGGTTTACAGGCTGGACAATGAAAAGAGAGAAGAAATTGATTACAAAGTAATTGAATACATGAAAAGGAGGAAATGATAAATAGAATGTCAGAAAGAAAACAAAGCCTTCATACTGGGCTTGATCGAAAATTCGAGAGGCTAGAATATTCTATGAAGTGTGAGGGAATTCAGTTAGAGGGGAAGGGAAGGAACTTGCAATATAGGGAAAAGATAGTCCTTCATAGATTATTATTAAACAGCATAACTTCTGGTGTTAAAATTTTAGATCGACCTTTTGGTGGGATGCAGTCATTTTTCTAGGGGCTTTAAGTGAAACACACTTTCATCCTGTAGATAATGCTGGTGTATCAGGGGCTTGCACGACCTTAAGTATGCTGTCACTCTAATTTTACTGTAAAAAAGCAGACGTGAAGACTTAAATATAAATGTTTTAACCTAAACCATAATTAAAAGGAACCCTTGCCCATAATAGCACAGAAAATACTCCTCTTCATAAACTTGCACTTAGTTTTGAGAAAGGAGGTCGTGCAATACACTGCAAACACTACAGAATAATTAATATTTCTTCCAATAATAAGACACGGATAATCTTCATGAAAGGAGCAATAAACCCAAAAGTAATGTGTTTTCTCATGTGATAAATATGTACCTCTGCACCCCCACCCCCTCCAAAGAAAGAAATAAAGGGAAAAAAATATAAAAGTGAAATGAAAAGTACAACCAATCCATAGATATATTTTAAAAATGACAAAAAAAGAATAAATCATGATGCTATTCATGAATTAGGAGTATGTAATCCAACTCAAAGGCAAAATGTTATATTAGAACTTACCCGTGCAGCTCCCTTTTTGTGAGCGTGGTAAGTAGGACCATCTTTATACTCTCCATACCAATAGTACGTCTTTGATCTCTCATCATATAGAATACCACCTCCATGGGCTTGAATGGGATTTCCATCAGTGTCCAGCCATATTCTCCCTGGGTAATAGCAGAAACTGTTGTTGCCAACATCCTTAGGATCTACAGCAGTTTTCATATCAGGAAAAAATATGTGCCTTAGTTGGGAAGACTCATCAAGGAATTCATCAATCAAATTAGTTGGTCGTTTAGGTTTCCGTTTAACAGCACGTGGGGATCTCTTCCTTGGTGGGGGTACTTGTATATTTTCCTCCTCCACTTCTTCAAGCTCCCGTAATAGTGGGCGGTGACTCATACCCACATTCATCTCTTTATTTTGTACATCGTTGTGATGAACTAATGTGTAAAGATGCAGAAAAAGAAGGCATCCCACCAGACTCCACACCACAACAGACAGTGAGCATCTGCTCCCTGCATTGCAACGTAAAGTGGTTGGTTTTCTGTATTTGTTCCTTCTCATTTTGTTCCCTTTCTAACTTCAAGATAATGCTGAAAATGAGAAGTACGGAGATCCAAAACTAAAGTCAACAATCAAATTAATTTTATTTAAAACGCGCACGAATGCTTGCCTGCATATAAATACACACAAGCAGCCACTTTAGTTTCTATAGCCGATCTGTGCAGGTTGAAATATTGCAGTGTACATAAAACTCTGAAGATATTGATAAATAAACTGATTATAGTGAGTACATTATGAAATTGGAAGGCAATTGTCATCTTGACAGATGAACAGAATCATATCCGTAAAACCATCACACTGCAACCACTGAATTTTTCATTTCGACCAAATTCAATCAATATATCAGTGTATTAGCGTTCCAAAACAAATATAAATGATGGAACCGAGCAGATTATTAACAAGGATTTCTGAGATAATTTCTATTATTATAAATGAAGAATTAAAACACACACTTACAGAAGTCCAATCCATGTAGTGCCACAAAAATATTGTCCTCAAAACTGCTTAAACAAACAGCTAAAAAGGAAATAATCAAGAAATCCAAACGACTCAACGCTTGTAATTTTAAGAGGGAAAAAATTGAAGAACCCAAAACTCCGGATATCCATTTTTAAACAAATATATATTCAGACCCATAAACAGATCGAAATTAATCTATAAGTTGTTTCAAATCTTATACAACCAATAATTTTCTTATCACAAATCAGGCAAGAACACATTCAACCAAAATAAAAATCAAAAAATATATTTTAAGATATCTGAAGTCAAATAAACTTACCTGAAGACAACGCAGTTCTTGACATGGGTCTGCTGCTGTTGGCCCTCTTTACTCTGACCACCATATAAACTTCAATATCATGAGCTAATTTTTTTTATCAAGAGAATGATCCGGTGTTCATCCCTTCAACAAGGTCAAGGTTTCACAATTCCGGGTCAAAAATTTGCTCTTACGCGACGTAGAGTGTAGCTAAAGAGAATATTTAGGGGAAGGAGTAAAAGAGAGGGAATTGATTGTCGTTGGATCTTGTGTTGCGATGATGACGACTTCAGACCAGGTCCTTCCTTTTCTCTCTCTAAAACACTCTGTCCTCTCTCTCTCTCTCTCTGTCTCTCTCTAAAACATAGTGTATTCTGGAAGATTATGGAGTGACGACGTTTTACGGTTTTAGTGGTTACCATTACAAAGATCATTTCTGTAATTAAGGTAAATTGTGATTAAGAGGATACTAGATTTTGTTTTCTGTTGGATGGAAGTGTTGACAATTAAATGCAACTCTGTTCAGCAATTCTTGAAAGAAACAATTAATGTTTATGATTTGGCTTTAGATTGCCAGCAAGTAAGTGTATTGGGTGTATGCGGAATTATAACTTCTTGCTTTGAGATCATGAAGAAATCATACTTTTCTATTATTACTTGGTGCATGTTTGACTAACCTCATAAGGTTTAGGTAATTTTATTGATCAAGCTTTAAAATATCTAGTTTTCAATTAATCAAAGCAAAAATTAGATAAACTAAATATTTTTCTTTTGAAAATAATTCATATATTTGTCGGAATAGATAATATTTTATATAAATATTATTGACCTCAAAATTCGGTTAAAAGGTCAATTTGTTCTTGCCACCTCCATTCGCATGTGTGTTACCAACAAATTTTGACATCATTAGCTTGCAAAGGTAATCGTTTGAATGGATGGTATGACAACCATTTGCATACCAACAATCAAGTTGTTGAAAGATAAGAACAAGTATATAATAAAGGTGCAAGAAAAACAAAATAGGCAAATATTTAGTTGTGGGTTTTATTTCGTCACTTGTTCTTCAACCTGCATCGAGTATTTATATGAAAAAATAGAGTAAAAGGACGTGAAAAATATAGTGGATTGATTGATTCAAATTGAAATTATCAAGTCATTCATAACTGTAATTGTTTAGTCGAAAGAATAATTTATTTAGACCAAACCATCTACTTCATTTTTAACAATCACAAAGCCCCTGTTTGGAGCTCATTTTGGGGGGAGGGAATGAATTTTTGTACTGTCGGGCTCCAATTTCCAACTACACTTTTTGACTCGTATCTCACATTGGTGGGACCTACATCACTATCAACGATTAAAAATTCCATTTTTTGGACCAGAAAATGGGCTTCAAACAGGGGCTAAGCGATAATGCTCCCCCTTACCTTATGGCAGCGAGATATTCTTTTGTACTTTTGTTCTAGTTAAGAGAATGTTGGTCGCATGATTTGAGCTTCATCAACCTACCTTTATATTTGTAGGAGGACAAAGGATTCCTCCAGCCTGACTCGCTTTTGGAGATGATGAAGTTAAAGCTCATCTTCTTCCATAGCCAGGTTAGCTTGCCCAGAATTACGAACCACCTTGGTGATCACTTCCTCAATCGCAATGTGGTTACTTAGCTTCAAGGATTTGTAAGAATGATTCTGGCGAGGCATGTTGTCATTTGTAGGATCCTTTGATTGTTCGTGATAAGATGATGTCTTAATTTTATGAGTTCCATTACTAGCACCATGTAGGGCGAAGCAATATCAAAAATAAGAAAAAATATTTATTTATATTTCGGAAAAAATCTATTTAACTTTTAAACTTTTCCAAACAAATAATAAAGTTATTGGTATATGATTCAAATATATAATGTTGTTATAAGTAAACATGCATATTAATTAGAATATTAGTATGTCATCATGACTCATATAAGGAGCACCAGATATATACACTCGTGCGCGCGTGCGCGCGCGCACACATATATATATATAATTTCAGTGACCTCGAGTGTTGATTGTTAAAACTAAATGTTAATGAAATAATTTTAGATGACTTATTTTTTAAATATAGGGTAAGATAAGAATATTAAGTCAGATACATTTTGTGCATAATTATACATATTATTATTTAGTTTGAAAATATTTGGTATAACATTATTTTATCTTTTGAAATTTTGTCCTTATTGTGAAATTTAATACTGGTAATGAGGGCATTTTGGTCTAAATTATAGTAAAATAGACATTGAAGAAATTTTGGACATTTTTTGCAGATGACAGCGGACATTTTTTTGTAATTTCCTCTTCAAATCAATTATGCTATATATACAATCATGAATGGATCTGGAAATTTCCATAGATTTTGTGCCATGTAACAAGTATTTACACAATCCAAAATTTGCTTTTTGTTAGTCATTATTACTCAGGCCATGTTCACCGTTATCGTTTCTTCATCTTGATTGCTTTTGGTTTTGGATATTCTGCTTTGCAAATTAGTTTCATGTTGTATACAGACTTCTGAGCCATGTTCTTACAATTTTCTTGTTTCCTAATAGCTGGGTGATTTTCTCTTCTATTCAAAAAATGCTAGAAACATACTTGCTATTATAGATCATGATCATCCACCACACAATTAATGATGGTTTACACTTTCATTAAGTTCAGAAATGCTTCCATTACCATTAGAATGAAGTGAAATTTCCACTGCTCTAGTTTTTCCAATTCTGGTGTAGTCACAGCCTACCAGTAAGTTAACTAGGCCATACATGGTTATGGAAGGTTCGAAAGTTCAATTAAAATTACTAAAAAACAAGAAGCGAACTAGTGAACCAGTTGACTATACTGGTATACCAATTAGCAGATTGATCGATACAGTAATATGCTTGAACCCAGTAAGCCTATAGTAATGTTTCTTAGTATCCTCAATTACAAGGTTATGTATAGTTGTTCTTATTGATGAAAGTAATCCTTGACCTGCCATTTTCTAATTGAGAGCCTGGATTATAAAATAATTGACCTTTTCATATCTTGATTCAAAACTGTGATAGAGAATTTCACTAAATATATTATTTTCTCTGTCTTTGAGTGCTTCGTTTTAATGCTTTTCTTAATAACTTCCCGTTTGTCCATCTGCTTCTGAGTTTTTACATACAAAAATGTCCCAGGGTCACAATTAATGCAAACTATTTCTGGGACTATTTATCAATTAGCCAGTTAACATATTATAGCAAACTCATGATGTTCGACCATTGAGTTGAAAGCATCGAAAGTAAGAAAAACTGGTCAAGCAACATTTTATTACCAAACAATCATCTTTTAAATGCAATTACATTATAAAAAAGTACAAATTATTACATGGCGCGGAAGTGAGTATTGTTGTTCATACTGATGGCTTTGCCAGCTTATTGCTTCAGGGTTATCAGCATCCCTGAAATACAATTTCATTCACGAGTAATCAGGTTTTACTGATTTTGGTGAAAGTTGGATGACCACATTTTGTCTGCCTGCCTTTGATTTTTTTAACACTTGTGAACATGTTATGACTTTAGCTGTTGTAGCCCCCTCTCCACTTGTAATTCTCTGTCAAAATGTGTTATGGTCCAAACTCATTAGAAGACGAGCTATGCTAGCTTCAAGAATATTGTTTTAGAGTTTGAACATGTAATGCTTGAAGTTTGGCGGAAGTGATTCTGATTTGTCTTGCCTAATTATGATTGTGTATAAATCTAAGATAAAATATCAGTTCAATATTTTTGCTCTGCTACGAGATAGCTGACTATTAATTTCAGTTTCACATATTTCTGGGAAATGAGTTTTATCAAGTGTTTTGAGGGGAATGTGTTTTTGACGATGAATTTTATCTGACAGGAGCTTAGTATGAAATTCTAGGAAATTGTCTTTCAGATAAATTCAAATGACTTTACAGTTATGTTTTTACTGCATATCTTTTCCTCTCTTGGTGTATGACTGTTACTCCGTAAATTATGTGGCACGCACATGATAGGAAGGGTTCCACATTGTCGACGTGACATTGACTTAGGATCCTCTAAAAGACAGCATGAACTTTAGCATAAGGGAGCCTCGAATTGGAGGTCTTTATTGTGAAGAGCATTGGAACAAAGAGCCTCGACTGAAGGGTCTCTTCCATTTACAAAGAACCTCGACTGAAGGACATCTTTCATTTACAAAGAGTATCGGCTGAAGAACCTCCTCCACTTATATAGTACCTCGGCTGAAAGCCTCATGAGCCTCGATTTTGGGCTTGGACCTCGGCCCATTACACATATGGCCCATTTACGTTTATGTTTTCTATATGTATATATGTGATTCATTTCATTTTAAGGTACGTTCTAAAACACTATAACTTCCCCTCTTCGTCTCTTGCACTCATATTTTTCTTTTGTACGGCCATTGATTTGATCTTCGGAATGCAAACGGTTGTCCGACTTTTTTCTCGACCGGCGGTCTTTGCCTCCTAACGGAGTGTTCGATATGCGGTGATATCCACGTAGCGGAAATTCTGTTGGCACATTTTTTGGGGTCAACAGATTGGTACCGTCTGTGGGAACGATACGTTAACCATGTTTTATCGCGTACCAAAAGGCCGCCGGAAAATGAAGAATTTTGCGGACAGTTTCTACCAAAAACAGCAAAGACGACAACCAAAAAAGATGGTTTCTCGAGGCAGTGGTCTACTGAAAAAAGGGCAGACAGAAACCAAAAATGAAGGTCTACAGAGAATAATTTTCCGAGAACCAGAAGGAATCCGAAGCCAGTTTCTCAACCAAAAATTGGAGAACTGAGCAACAGCAAATGAAAGATTAATGCTACTGGAAGAAAGCAACGGTGTCATGAAAATGGGGATTCATTCGAAAATTCTCCACCGATGCATTTATTAAAAAATTGCTCAGTTTGCTTCCCGAATAGGCAACATTCACCGATTTTTTTTTTTTTTTGGAACAAATCAATACCAAATAAAAAACAAATGCACAGCGAGAAATGAAAATCAAGGATGACTTCTGTCCCCACATGCTGCCATCAAAGCCTTACAAACTCCAGCAAGAAATAACGAAGATACATAGCCTGTCCTTGCCTCCGACGAAGGTTATCGAGGCGGACGGATTTACAGACACCTATAAACCGTACCAACTTCAATCTTCAATCTTGTACCCCTAGTGGAAGCTCACCTTCGCCTCCAGCTGCAAGCTATTCGCGCATCTAAGTCCTTATTGCTCCACACAAAGAGATAAATGGAGCTAGCGATATCATTTTTACAAAAGGCTTGTCAAATTGGTAGTTCTTCCAAAGAATTTAGAAAGTAAGTTTTGTACACAAGATGCTTGATCAAATGCTCAAATCCAAAAAGTTCTCATTTTATGGCTGCATTTACCACATTTATGTCCCAACTTTCGGCAAAGGCTGATGAGGTCGTCGGCGATGGATGGTCTCCGATCTTGCTTTTTCTTCGTCCTCTGTTCACACATTAATTTTGATGGGTACTGACTGATGGCGGCATGGAGGATAGGTTTTCCATTTCAGCTTTTGCAGGCTATATTGTTGGGCAGTTAAGTTCTTTCTGGAATTTTATAGACTTTGACTAATTCCAATGACCTTTTGGGAGCTCATTTTACACTTTCAATGGACTTTGTTGTTGGGCTGCATTATTCTCTTTTAAAGATTTTAAAATTTTGATTGGGCCAGTTGCTATGGACTCGATTGGAATCTAATTGGGCCAAACATTATACTTTTCTCCTTTTAATCCCAAACCTAAGGAGCGGGCTGACTCATAAATTGGTAGAAATAGAGTTTTGATTAATGTAAAGGCCTAACACTTGAGTTAAGTGGAAATAAACATATGGGCCTGACTTATGGCTCATCTCTATTGGGCTACTAAAGATAATTTTACAACTCAGTTTTTTAGAGGGGAAGATTTCAAAACTAAGATGTTTAGTTTTACCCATTTCAAAATTAAAATATTAAGTTTAAAATTTCAAATTTAAGATGTTTTAAGATTTAAAATTTAAAATTTCAGATTTTTCTAAATTTTATTTATAAATTAATTAATT